>JAUUDW010627521.1:0-11420 GCA_032361385.1 Panulirus guttatus
CCCCCCCCCCCCCCCCCCGCGCGCTCTCTCTCTCTCTCTCTCTCTCTCTCTCTCTCTCTCTCTCTCTCTCTCTCTCTCTTCTTCTTCCTCCTCCTCCTCCTCCTCCTCACCCCAGCTCCTCGCTTGAGCAAGCACATTATCATTGAGAGACCTTGGAAGCAGCAATGAGGAAAATCCTGTGAATAAATTAAAACGCTGGTTTGCCCGAGGCCACTGTGAGAGAAATTGAGACAGTCATGGTGACCACGAGAGAGAGAGAGAGAGAGAGAGAGAGAGAGAGAGGGAGGGAGGGCTAGGCTTTGGCATTCTGCCACCTGTAATTATGATGCAGGAGAAGAGAGTCCGGTGCACGGGGATAGAGAATAGACCAGGCCAGACGAGATGAGCGAATCGCTAACAAACCAGTTTTTGGAAGAAGGACGGTCCTAGGTAGTGGCGTTGGGTAGTGGTGGTGGTGGGGTTAAGTGGCGTTGGGTAGTGGCTTTGGTTAGTGGTGGTGGTGGGGTTAAGTGGCGTTGGGTAGTGGCGGTGGTGGCGTTAAGTGGCGTTGGGTAGTGGTAGTGGGGGTGTTAAGTGGCTTTGGGTAGTGGCGTTGGGTAGTGGTGGTGGTGGGGTTAAGTGGCATTGGGTAGTGGTGGCGGGTAGTGGCGGTGAGGGTGTATATGTTTTTTTTTGCATCGCGTCTGTTGCAGAAAGTGATCAGATGTAGCAAATGAGTCGTCTTCTCTTCCTCCTCCTTCTTCTTCTTCCTCTTTTGCTTCTTCTTTTAATTCTTCTTCTTCTTCTCATTCTTCTACTTCTCCTTCTTTTTCCACTTCTTCGTCTTCTTCCACTTCTTCTTCTTCTTCTTCTTCTTCTTCTTCTACTCATTCTTCTTCTTCTTCTTCTTCTTCTACTCATTCTTCTTCTTCTTCTTCTTCTCCTCCTTCTTTTTCTTCTTCTTCTCATTCTTCTCATTCTTCTTCTTCTTCTTCTTCTCCTTCTTTTTCTTCTTCTTCTCATTCTTCTCATTCTTCTTCTTCTTCTTCTTCTTCTTCTTCTTCTTCTTCTACTCATTCTTCTTCTCTTGTACTGTACGGGGAGGGAGTTCTTCACTCGTGGGGCCCCATCTCTTGTACTGTACGGGGAGGGGGTTCTTCACTCGTGGGGCCTATCTCTTGAACAATCTCTACTATCATAAAACTTTTTAAACTTGTGTATGTTGTCCACATTCACACTTTCATTACTCTATGTCGGAGTCCATGCCATTGATCTATTACTGTTATACTATAAAAGTACTTCTTTACATTATTTCTAAGAAGTTTCGTGCTTAATTTTGTTTTGGCTTTTGATTGTTCTATCTTTATATCTTCTGAAGAGCAGTTCACTTCTGACATTATCATACTGGCTTAAAGAATTTAAAGTTTGGGATCTAGATATTTTTGCTATTTGAACTCATCACCTCTATTTTCTTCTCAGTTCAAGGAATGGTTGGAAAATGTGTCTGCTGTCAATTTTCATGTTACTATTGATGTGCTTTATCATTTTTTTATATATGCAACTTGTTTTAAGGCTTATACATGAAGATACAAGTAACATTTCAGGTCCTGGTGGTTCGAAGATATCTCTACCATCTCTCACAACACAGCTGAATCGCTCTGTACCAGCATACTCTCAGGCTGTTTCCCTTGCCAAAACTCAGGTATACATATGAGAGGATGATTAGTGATTCCTTCAATGCCATGCTTTAGTAATAGCTTTAACATGACTTTCTTGAGTAGTAGTTATTGTAGAAACTGTATATTTAAACAGAATTTTGAACATTTGATTAGATATCCATGGGGATAGGGCAGAAAGAATGCTTCCCATGCATTCCCTGCGTGTCGTAAAAGGCGACTAAAAGGGGAGAGGCATCATCTCGTAACATTCCTTTTTTTGGACTTGAGTAAAGTTATAAGACTTGATATTTCATATGAAGGATAGATTAGAAAGTCAGTGCTTATTCAGTTCAAATAGTCATTGGTTTTGTTGTACCTGGAAACTGAGGAGGCATTTTTCTTCATTTATTATTGCTCAGGTGGTAACATATTTCTCGCAGAAGTTTTAAAAGAATTTTTTTTTTCAGACTTTCATCTATAATGTTGACTTAAATTGTTATATGTATTTTCACCAATTTTTCAGGTTGTCAGCCTTGTTGGTGGCTTAAATGACTCATCAGGGCATACAAAATCTTCAACTAATAATGATTCATCATCCTCATCTCTTAATGTACCTGGTCTGCAGCAGTTGTTGGCAGGTCAGATAATAAAACTCATTAGAAGGGTATATTAAGTCATTTTTGAAAAATTAGATACATTATTCATACTTTGATATTTTGTGTTATTTGTTTTTATATAGATATCTTTAAAGCCCACCATGGAGTTATATGGATTCTGCAGAACTTACTCTATAGGATGCAACCTGTAAAGTCCATAGATTTCCTCATTCTAGATAACCCTTTCTACATTGATTTTATCTTTCTGTTCTGCCACCTTATTCTCAACTCTTCATGTCATATAGTTTAACCTTAACCATTTTATGGTATACAACACATTTCATAAATTTGATTAAAACCAACAGATGCAATAGCGGAATTTAGAATTGTTAGAAGTGGAAAATATACTACTAGTCAAAAAATCTTTATATTTTTTTGTGCCTCTTCTAGTTATGAAACAGCATTTATTGGCAAGAGCAGTATTATATTGAGTATTATATTCATCTGTTGTATAAATTTCATTTGCTTTTTATCTGTGTTTTTGTTTTACTACCACATCTGAAATTTTGAGTTGGGCTGTGAATGCTTTCTCTTGTATATCCTGGACTCGTATATTGAATTTTATGACAGGTTGATTATATTGTAAAAAGAAAATCCAAATTATTGATTTATTAAGAACTGGTATAAAAATTTTTTTTCTTTTATATTTAGTGATATGGCAAGGTTGAAAGCATGCTCTAATCATAGCTGTTGTGAATGGAAGGTAAAATGCTTGCAGTGGGTATTGGAAAAAGATATATACCAGGGTTTAATTTGAGCACCTCAGGTGTTCATTGACATAACTCTTAAAGGTGGAAATGCTGTAGGAAGAGGGACAGGTAAACTACAGAAGAGAATTCTACAGCTTTGATGTACAAGGATAGAAAGATGTGTATGTGGCTGGTGTCCACACACAAACTATGGGGAGCAACAGCTAGGTGCTTGCCAACTTTCAGGGTCTTATGGGCTGAGATTCACAAAGACAACTCATGAGAGCAGTGGCCAAAATTATACCTTTAGAACATAGAAAGGGAAGGGCAGCACAGTTGACTGAAAAGGTTGGTTGAAGAGAAGTGACTGCAGAGATTATATCAAGGCAAAGGACTTTTGATTTCACTAGCACAAAGAGAGGTAGAAGGAAAGCCACCCCAGATCTGCAAGCAGTACTCCATAGTGGGATGAATGTGATGCCTGTAGATGTGAAATAGTTACTTACTAGAGGAATGGGTACAACAACCCAAGCTTTTAGGGAGCAGATTTTGTGATTTTTATTATGTTACGTTTCTAGTGTTTGTGTTATTGGAGGGTTAAAATGTAGCATTTTGAAATTTAATGGTAGGAAGTTTAGTTTTTGCACTTTTGAATGTAATTGGCCTTCTGCTTGTCCATTCTGCAATGCTGCATGAGCCTGAATTAAGAGGGGGGAAATATGTTCATTGTAGTAGGTAGTAGTTTGTAGACAGCCACTGACCAGGGAGGAGTATTACTGGTTCTACCCATCTGGGTATTGGGAGAGATAGTGGCAGCTGTGTAGTGATTCAGCACTTCAGTAGTTGTCAAGCTGCACTGCTCTAACCCAGGTAGCTGTCTTCTCTTTCTGCCTCACCCACACATGGACTGCTGGCATTCTGTCCACAATTATACAATCCCTCCACATCACTCATAGAACTTGACTACATTTAGCTCACAAAAATCATTATTTTGTAATAATTTTTTTGTACTATTCAAGTAGTAAAGCAATAAAGAAGTGAGTGACAGGCCAACTCTGTAAAATAATGTGAAGTTGAAGGATGTATAGCAGAATGCTGATTGAATCTGTTCTGTTGCTGTAAGCAAATAACTACCAGTATAACTGACATAGGGGACCATGACTGATGCTGGAGGCCAGTGTGATAATCTTGATATTTCCCCTCAGGATTTTTTTTTTTTACATGGGTGGCCAGCAGATTGTTGCCCATATCAGTCAGTGTTTTCTGTGTTAATGTTGTGTCTCACCTAACAAATATTGTGCTAGTGTCTGACTTCTACTATTTTCTGGAATCATTGGCTGTATTACAGATCTTCAGATTCATTTGGATACATTGGATGTTATTCAGGTCTTTTCCTATGCTCATTATGTTTTACTTTTGAAACTGCAAAATAACATATTAGCCTGTTTTTTACAGTGCAGTGCATTCTCACTTAGGAGGTATAAACAGAGTTCATTATATCAGGCTAATGTAAATCATGATAACTTTTACCATATTTTGTTCAGGTTAACACATGTGTAACTTTCCTTAGATGCCTCTGTAATTATTCATCTCCACACCTTGATATATCTAAGACCTAACAGTATTGACTAAACATTTGTTGAAAAAGACCTGAATTTTGGTTTGGCTGTTAATTATTGCAGGGAGTCAGAATTTGCCATTTTTGACAATTAAAATTGCTAGATACATTTTGTGCAAGTAAACTGTAACAAAATGATTACATGAAATCCATTTTAACTTCTTAGGTACACCATCAGCAGACAACCCTGCTCCTCAAAGGGGTGGCCCATCCTTGCTAGACCGTCTTTCTGCTCAGTCTTCAAGTGCTGTTGCAGCAGCTGCTGCTGCTAATAAAGTTAGTTTGTGATGATTGCAATTCCCAGAAATGTATCATTTTATGGCATAAGTTTGAAGATATACTTTACAAGAGGACTTTGTATCTCTATGTATAGATAGAAACATGATGCATACATGAGAATTTAGAGAGCTAAGTTACATAGAAAGCTACAGGTTCTAAATTTGCCCTCCTTGAAAGAGAGAAGATACTTATTAATCCCAACTTTCATTTTCCCTCTTTTTTAGCCCTTGCACCTTCCTCTTGACCTCCTGCTGCTTTTTCTAATCACTCACACTCCTTACCAGTAAGTGCTGCCCATTCACCTCTTTTCTCTCTTATGCTAGCAACTTAACTTTGTTATTCAGTCTCTCGCTGCCCTTTCTCACCTTTCTTCCTCCCGGTCCACTTCCACTCCCATTTACTCTTACTCTTTCATGTTCTGTACTCAGTCTCGCCAGGTATTTCTTTACACAAGTCTGTTCCAAGCTCACATACTTTAACCACCTTGTTCTGTCCCATATCATATCCTGTTTTTCAAGAGCCTCTACAGATCATCCTTGCTAACACCAGACAATGATAAGACATTTCACTAGCCACACCTTCCAGCACATTCTCAGCCGAGAGTCTCTTCTTATATGCCCGTCAGGAAGTATATAATTAGTAATACTCACTTGCCATCTTTTCCACTTCACATCCACTTACGTCTCTCTCTCTTTATAAACTAGGTATTTTCGATCACTGGGTATTTTTCAGCACACAACTCCACAACTCTGAGGTAGGGAAGAAAGAATTCTACCTCCATATTCCCTGGGTGTCATAGTAGTCAAAAGAGGGGCGGGAGTAGGGGCTGGAAACCCACACTTGTTGTATTTCAATTCCTTAAAGATGGAACAGAAAAAGGAACCAAGCAGGGAGTGCTATCCCCTCCTCAAAGGCTCAGTTTGGGATGTCTGAATGTGTGTGAATGTAACCAAGGTGAGAAGAAAGGAGAGATAAGTAGTATGTTTGAGGAGAGGAACCTGGTGTTCTGACTCTGAGTGAAACAAAGCTCAAGGATAAAAGGGATGAATGATTTAGGAATGTTTTGGGGGTAAACTCATGGGTTGGTGTTAGGGCAAAAACTAAGGAAGGGGTAAGCACTATTGCTGAAGCAGGAGTTGTGGGAATGTGTGAAAGAGTGGAAGGAAATTAGCTCCAGACTGATGTGGGTAAAAATGAAAGTGGATTGCAAGAGATGGGTGATAAGTAGTGTTAATGCACCTTGGCATGAGGAGAAAGATCAGATCATGAGAGGCATGTGCTTTTAGAGTGCTGTGTCAGCACTTTCGATGAAAGAGATTGGGTATCAGTAATAAGTGATTTAAAGGGGAGATAATTTAAAATGGCAGTTGAGGGTATGACTGGGAGATTTGAGGTAATCATAGAGGTGAATAGCTTGAAAAGTTGTGTGCTGAAAAAGAAGTGTTGATTGGGAATGTCTGTTTTAAAAAGAGGGACATGCATAAGTATACATGGATGAGTAGGAAAGATGGTAAAAGAGCAATATTAGATTATAAGGTTAATGATAAGCATGCAAAAGAGAGAATTTTAGATGTGAATGTGTTGAAAAAGGTGGTTGGTGGGATGTCTAGTCATTACTTGGTGGAGAAAAACAGTGAAGATTTATCAAGAGAGATTGGGTGTAGAATAACAAAAGGTTTGCATGGATGAGGAATGGTAGGTATTTAGGAAAGCAGTGCTGGCATGTCAAGAGAAATGTGTGGCATGCAAAAGTTGGGCAGGTGAGGGAGGGTAGTGAGTGGTGACATGGCCTATTTATTGCAAGTAAAAGTTGTAAAATTGCATGTGAAAGACAAAAGAAAGCTGTATGGGCAGTACTTACAGAGAAGGAGTGCAAGAGATTTGGAGATATACAACAGAAAGTGGCAAGAGGTCAATAGAAAGGTGCAGGGATTGAGAAAGACAAATATGAGAGTTGGGGTGAGTGAGTATAAGTAAACTTCAGGGAGAATAAGAAAATATTTTAGGAAGTTAAAGGTGTAAGAAAAATGAGAGAACAATGAGGACATTAGTGAAGGGGCAAATATGGAAGTGGTAACAGGTATTGAAGAGGTTAGCAAGAGATGGAGTGATTGTTTTGAAGGATTTTTTAATGTTTTTGATGGTAGGGTGGCAGATGTAGGGTGTTTGGGTTGAAGAGGTATGTGAAGTGAGAAAGTCTTAGAAAGTGGTTTGGTGAAGAGAGAAGAGATGATGAAAGCTTAGTATGAGATGAAATATGGCAAGGTAGCTGGAGTGGATTGTACTGGAGCTGAATTTCTTAAGAATGCAGGTGACTGTGTTGATAATTGATTTTTTAGGATTTTGTTGTATTCATGGATCATGAGGTGCCTGAGGATTGGTAAAATGCATGTATAGTGCCATTGTATAAAGGCAAGAGGAACACAGGTGAGTGTCCAACTACATAGGTATATGTCTGTTAAGTGCACCTGGTAAGTAGTGTCAGAGAATGTTAATTGAGAGAGTGAAAGCATGTACTGGGCATCAGTCAGGGGAGGAACTTTGTGGTTTCATTAGTGGTAGATGATGTGTGGTTCTGTTTCTTGCTTTGAAGAAAGCTTGTGAGAAATACTTAGAGAAACAGAAGGATTTGTATGTGGCATTTGTGGATCTGGAGAAGGCATGTGGTAGGGTTGATAGGGATGATTTGTTGAATGGCTTATGCATACATGTTGTGGGAGGAAAGCTATTAGAAGTAATGAAGAATTTTGATTAAGAGTTTAAATTGTAAGGTGTGTGTGCAAGTAGGTATAGAGGGGGGTGAGATGTTCTAGGTCAAGATGGGTTTGCAGTAGGGGTGTGTAATGTCATGATGGATGTTTAATTTGTTTGTTGATGGGGTGGTGAGGGAAATATGTGTAAGTGTCTTAAGAGAAAGGAGTGAGTATGCTGTCGGTAGGGAAAGTGAGTCAGCTGTTTGCTTATGACAGTACTGGTGGCAGATTTGAGAAAGAAACAGTAGAAATTGATGTCTGAGTTTAGGAGAGTGTATGAAAGGAGGAAGTGGAGAGTAAATGTTCCTAAAAGCAGGGTTATTACATTTAGCATTGTAGAGGGACTGGTTAGTTGGGATGTAAGTTTGAATTGAGAACATTTTGAGGAAGTGGAGTGTCTTAGATACTTGGATATGGACATGGCAATGAATAGAACCAAAGAAGTGAAAGTGAGTCATAAGATGGATTAGGGGTTAAAGGTTTGGGGAGCATTTAGAAATGTGTGGAAAAAGAGGTCATTACCTGGGAGGGCAAAAATGGGTATGTTTGAAGGTAAAGTAATCCCAATGATGTTTCGATGTGAGGCATGAGCTATAGATGAGAAAGTGCAGAGGAGAGAAGATGTGTTGGAAATTAAATGTTTGAGGACAGTATGTGATGTGAAGTGTTTTTATTGAGCAAGCAATTAGAGCATGAGAGAGAGGTGGTAATAAGGAGACATTGTAGTAAGAGCTGAAGAGGGTGTGCTTAAATGGTTTGGAAATATGGAGAGAATGAGTGAGAAGAGGTTGACAAAGATGATTTATGTGCCAGAAGAAGAGCTAGACAAGGAGAAGGGGGAGACCAGGTTTGAGATGGAAGGATGAACTGAAAAAGATTTTGAATGCTTGGAACATGTGCATGTAGGAGGGTGAAAGGCGTGCATTGGATGCAGTGAATTAGAACAACATGGTGTACAGGGGTTCAGTGGACTGGACCAGGACAATTTCAAAAACTAGGGGAAACCAAAATAAAGGTGCAATGGGACTTGTTGTGGATAGGGGGCTGTGGTTTTGGTATGTTACACATGATAGCTATAGAATGGATTTGAGCAAATAAGGCCTTTTCTTCACCTGTTCCTGGGCCTATTTTGGAAATGTGAGAGATGACGTACAAGTATGCAAAGGATAAAAAATCACTATATCCATTCACCTCACTGAATGCTTTATCCCCACTAGTTATACCCTTATCTGCCACATTACCTGCTTTTGCATTCAAATCACTCATCACTAATACTCATCTCTTGCCTCAAAACTGCTGACACATTCACTCACCCTCACCAACTCCAAAAATGCTTGCCTCTCTTTTTTATTCTCCTCATTGCCTCTCTTTTCTATTCTCCTCATTCCCAGGTACATAAGCACTAAAAATTACCTATTTATCATAATCCACTTTCATTTTTATCCACATTTATCAGGGGTTCACTTGCTTACACCCTTTCACACATTTCCATTACTCCTGCTTCAGCAGAAATGCTACCCCTTCCTTCTCTGTTGTCCTTACTGTAGCCCCTGACTTTACCACTAAGACATTTCCAAACCATTCTTACCCCTTACCCTTTACCCTTGTGCTTTGTTTTGCTCTGAGCTTGAGCATCCAGGTTCTTTGTCTTACATTCTGCCTGTCTACCTTCTTCTCATCTTGTTTACATGTAAAAACATTCCAGGTTCTTTTTCTCACACATACTGCCTATCTCTCCTTCCTTCTCATCTTGTTTACATCCAAAAACATTAATACACCCCAACCTGAACATTTGAGGAGGACAAGCACTCCTTGCTTGGCTCCTTTGTCTGTTCCAGCTTTTAGAAACTGTTTCATTTTATGTTTTACCAACTTAGGGTGCTATCATAAAGTCAGCTCATTTCATTAATATTAGATCCTCCTTAGCTATCAGACATATAAGTCATTATCATCTCCCGTAATCAGCTTTATGACAGATATAGCAGTTTCATGAACCTACTCTTGTAGCTGAAGCCTTTCATATATCTGTATTTAGGCCTTTGTTCTGTCACATGCTATACCCAGCCATTCAGGTACCTTTTTTATCAGCTCTTCACTGTGCTTTTTGAGGTATATAATCATGTACCCAACACCAAAATGTTCTGCCTGGTTATTTACCAATTCCCTAAGAAGAATTTAATGAAGATTAAGATAGAATTACAATGCTGATTATTTCTCTTAGTTACCCAGAATACTTCAATCCTGCAGCAAGATGGTGTGGTGAAGGTTGGAGGTAGTGCAAACGTTCCATCCAGTCAAACAAATGCTGGTAGTTCAGCAGCAGCAGCAGTATTACGTAGTGATAGTGGCAGTGGTGGACCACCACCAAACGTCAATATTGCTAGTCTTAATCTCCCTGGTGAGTATGCAGTAATTAAAGTTTAGGTTTCTCCTCCATTCTCCTTTTTTTCTCTTTCTATTCCTTTACATTCTTATCAACATCCTTATCTTTGGATTCATTTAGCTCTTCCATCTTCCCACTCTTTCTCCTCCTTCATCTCCCTCCCCAAATTTGAAATCACAACACACAATCCACAGCTGGGCCTCACAGACCTTTCCATGGTTTCCCCTGGCCACTTCATAGGCCCTGGTGTAGTTCATTAACAGCATGTATACCACATCATTCCTATGAACTGTATCCTGTGCAATGCCATACACCCTCCTACATGTTTAGGCCCTGACTGCTCAAAATATTTTTCACCCCACCTTCATCTTCAATTTGGTTTTACCCTTTTCCTCTTCCCCTCCACTTCTGACACATATTTCCTATTAATCAACTTTTCCTTGCTCATTCTCTCCATATATACAAACTATTTCAGCACTTCCTCTACAGCTGTCTCAAGGACACTTTTCTTATTGCCACACTTCTCTCTTACCCTTTTATTTCAAACTCGAAATCACCTCACACCTCATATTTTCCTTACACATTTCGTTTCCAGCACATTCGCCCTTTCTGCACATTCTCATCTATAGCCCATGCCTTGTGTCCATGCTACAACAACTTAGGGACTACGGTACCTTCAAACATATCCATTATTGCCCTTCCAAATAATGACCTTTCCTTCCACACTGTCCTCATTGCTTCCTGAATATGCACTCCCTCATCCACAGTATAACACTTCTTTTTTTATGGTCCCATTTGCTGTCTTTTCCACTGCCAGATATCTAAAACATTCAACTCCCTCCAAATATTTTCTGTTCAGACTCACACCTTAACTAGCCTGTTCCTCTGTCCTGCTAAACCTAATACTCTTGTGTTTATTCACATTTACTATGAACTTCCTCCTTTCACTCACTCTCCCAAACTCAGACACCAACTTCTTGAAGTTTCTCATTCGAATCTGCCACCAGTACTGTATCATCAGCAAACAACAACTGACTCCTTCTTCAGGCTCCCTCATCCCTACAAGACTGCATACTTGTCCTTCTCTCTGAGACCCTTACATTTGCCTCCCTCTCCACCACATCCTTCATCAAGTTAAACAGCCATGGTGACATCACATACCCCTGCTGCAGACCAACCTTCCCCATATATTCATAAGACCTTCCACAAGGTATCTCTATCAGCCCTATCATATGTTTTCTCCTGATCCATAAATGACATACACAACCTTATGTTTCTTCAAGTATTTCTGACATACACTCTTCAAAGCATATCTTACACACATTCTTTAAAGCAAACACCTGATTCACACATCATCTACCTTTCTTGAAACCACATTGTTCCTTCCCAGTCTGATGCTCTTTAC
>JAUUDW010627532.1:0-11419 GCA_032361385.1 Panulirus guttatus
CGATGCTGTTATATTTGCTAAGGCCTTCCAGATTATGTTTTCTCCAGTTGTACAAATGGCAGTATATATGTGATAATGGCGCGGGGTATACACCTGAAACTTCCAGGACCAATGGCGCTTTGCACTTTTGTCCTCTCCTCATCACTCGCTAGTTGTCCTTCCAAATGACAGACCCGCCTGGAAGCATGCATCAGCGACAAGGAAACTCCAGGAGAGCATCTCTACCACCTGAAAGAACTAAGACACACCTTTACTGATGACAGTTACGTTCAAGAAGAGTAATGAAGGAATGTGGCAGAAAGCAGAAGAGTGATTGCATGCGAAGGCAGCCAACCATCGGATATACAGAAAACGTAAATATATTGAAGAGAACCTTATGGCTGTAGGCCCAGAGTTAACAAAAGTTCTAAGGAAACTTGGGCAAGCCTCGGGAATGCTGTCTAATTCTACTACATCACATCGCTATGACGCCAAACATGATAATGATATTATGGACATTTTGATCTTTTTCTACGGTAATACAATAGATCTTTCTTTCATACAGAGTATTAGGCAGCTGCTGGACACAAAAGAGAACTGACAACAGTAGCGACACGGAAGATCCGAGAGGAACCACTTAATTTGCTCATAACGAGAAGCTTGAGTTCTGGATATCAAAAAATCTCCTAATAAACCTTGTGTTTCTAGTCAGATGTTAACAAAGACGCCACCTAAAAGTCAGCAGATACCATCTCTACACACAGCCAAAGTAACTTGCTTTTTTCTATGCAATACATTAGGGGTCAGGAAAGATAATGACACTACAACAGTGGTATCAGGTGAATACAACAGCCAAGACTTGGCCAAGTTCGTGTGAAGCAGAGGTCCATCCAAGGCCAAGATGGTTGACCTTCTCAAATATTCTAATGAATCATGTCAGCCAGCAATTAACAAGCTCTCTGCCTCTGTGGGGGTCCCCTTGACAGTACTGGCATGACGTAAATGCGAGTAGAACATTCAGTGATGACCACACCTCAAGTGTGCTGGGTGTTGAGTGTGCACTGTGTGAGCTGTGTGTAGATTAGACATCCACTATAATGAGGAAAATTAGAAGATATAAGCTGTTGCGTGTACCCTAAAACCACAGGTGCCAAAGAAATGGAGTATACGTCTATATGTTAATGACATCAAATGATATTTGCTCTCAGCTGTCCTATGGAAAGCATGCGGAAGAGACAAACCACAAGGATGATCTGTGTGATGTGCGGTGAAAAGTTTAAGCAACTCAATAACATTAATTGTCTCCTCTCTGCGATGGGGTGAGATGTTGAGGTGGAGACTTCCATTTGTGTACAAAGTCTAGCGACAAAAGAGGGGGAAAAGTCAGAAATCATTAGAATTACAAATACCAGTATGACTTTTTACTGCATCCCATTTCCATTCTCTGGATTTTGAGGATCAAAACTCGCAGCCAATTTTTGCCAACTCAGGATAAACGATCAATCAGTCAGTCTTCGCGCAGAGAACTCTACAGGCCGACCATTCTTACAGATCATCACCCGTGAGACACAACGTCTGAGAGTATCTGCCTGGGACATGCGAACAGTTAATCAGGACGAGACAAACACATCCGAAGCACCTTCATTGTAGAGACATTGGCCCGACGTACATTGTGGAATAATAGGAGTTTGTTATCTATATTTACGCACAAAGTCATCATTTCTGAATCTTTTTATTGGTGCAGAATAACCAGATGCAAGACACGAAATATAAACCAATGGGCGCGTTTCCTCAAGTACTTCTATGTGTAAAGCGAGTAAGAAATTACATACGTTCCATCTCGGTCGATCACGTTCAGAGTCGAAAATTTACAGATCCAGAATCTTAAGTCTGGGCGAAGGCAGCCAGAGCATTACTTGCTCCCTTTGTTTTTGAGACATACCTCGATGCAGCTTACCGTCTCTTGCCGAAAGACACTAACCTGAAGGTAGCTGGGTAATCCAAAATGAAGTCTAGCTATGCTTACGTTAGTGAAGGATGTTGCTGAACATTGTTTTCTGTGGGTGTGAAGGAAGGAAGCTGAGAGCTATGTGAGTAAAGATGAGAAAATAAGGTTTAGGAGAGGAGAGAGTTAGAACGACTTGAGTGAGATTATGAACTGAATGATCCTGAAGGCAGTGGAATGTTTTATATAAGTGAGAATGGACATGGCAGCGCATGTAACGATGGAAGATAAAGTGAATTCCAGGGTGGGTAAGGAGGCAAAAATCTTGGGCGCGTTGAGAAGTGTGCGGACACAGAGGTCAATGTCTGTGAGGCCAAAGATGATTATTTTTCAGGTTATGAAAGTTTCATTGGTATTGTATGGATGCGAAACAGGACAGAAGAGTGTGGATGTGTTGGGAATGGAAATTTTTAGACAATATTCAATTTCAAGAGGATTGATGGAGTGATATATGATAGCACAAGAGAGATATGTGGTAGGAAGAAGGGTACGAGTGATAGAGCTGAAGATGATGTGCTGAATTGGTCGGTCATGTGGAGCGGTTGAATGAGAAGAGACTTACTAAGAAGGTTCACGTGTCAGGTACGAAGGACGAGATGGTAGGACGGAGTGAAAAATGCTTGAGTTATCGTGACCTGAGCGTGCAGGAGGGTGTGAAGCATGCATGGGATGGAGCAAATTGGAGCGACGCGGTATGCAAGGGGCTGCTATGCTGTGAGTGGACTGAACCAGGGCATGCGAAAGGTGTATGGGGCTTGGTTGTGGATAGGGTTGTTCTGGCTTTGGTGAATTATATATGACAGCTAGAAAGTGGGTGCGAGCAGATGAGGCCATTCTTCGTCTGTGCCTGGCGCTACCTCACTGTTTTCTATAATATGAACGTCTGTCTGACAGGGAGTTTATGAATACCATGTTGCAACTTGGGACAAACACGAAGGAATATTGTGGGGTGCGACAATCACAGCTCTGTGACACAGAAAACATTGTTCGTATAGAATTTTGGAGGGAAAGGTAACAGTAGCCGTATAATGTAGCGGTACAGAGCGACATTCTTGGGTAAGGGAGCAGAAACACTGGCATAATTCAGGTCACAGAACATCGATACAAGAGTCATTATGGGAGTCACCGGTGCGTGCATCATGTTAAGCTGACGTTGTAATGGGTACTGTGGCAAGTGCTAGTTACTCAACGCCCTTGGGCATAGCGGCATGACCCTCCGGCGCGACGGTAGAGCCCTTGAGCACGACGGTGCGAATATTGAGAACGACGGTGCGACGATTGAGCACGACGGCACGACCTTTGAATACGACATTACGACCCTTAAGCACGACGGTGCGACCCTTGAGTACGTATGTTCGACTCCTGAGTATTCCAATAGGACCTCTGGATATGCTGGCCTAGCTTTTGATCTCACTGTCCTTTGTTCAGATCCAAGGGCACGTAATGATACCCAGTGGTGGCATCGTCATGCCCTGGGCTCGTACAATCGCTCTCATGGACTAAATGTCATCAATTGTCGCTGGCATTGGAATTCCCAAAACTACGAGGGATACTGACTTATAGGCTGTATAGCGATCTATAGGCTGTATAACGACAGACAGCTGTACAGTGACCTACAGCCTGTATAACGAAATGCAGACTGTATAATGACCCACAGACTACATAACGACCAACAGGCTGTATAACGATGTATTGGTTGCATAACAAACAGCGTTGCACTGTATGTCTTTAACTCAGCTGAACTTTCGAATGAGAACAACGAAGACCTGTCTGACGAAGGGGATCAGCGTGTGGCAAGTGTGTGGAGGAAGACCCCTTGAGGATCGCTCTTTTCTTTCTTGTGATTGAAGGGTCACACCGTTGTGCTTCAAGGGTCATACCGTTGTGCTTCAAGGGTCATACCGTTGTGCTTCAAGGGTCATACCGTTGTGCTTCAAGGGTCGCACCGTTGTGCCTCAACGGATTAGCCTGGGAGTTACAAGCGTCGCGTTTCGGTGGAAACAAAAGACTCACGAAGTGGCGCGGACTCAAGATGTCCATAAATCAGACACGCTGTAGGAGCTGTCTCATCGATCACAGGGACCAGTCTTACTGACGCACAGTCGGGTATGTGAAGGATGTCGAATATTTTCTTTTTCCAGTGTGACGGTGTGTTATACTGTGTGACAAAGATGGTGTGTTTTACCGTGTGCATAGCAGTGATGGTGTGTTTTACTGTGTGTAACAGTGATGGTGTGTTTCACTGGGTGTAGCAGTGATGGTGCGTGCTTTTCTGTGTGCTGCAGTAATAGTGTGGTTTACACTATATCAGTAATGGAGTGCTTGACTGTGTAGCAGTGATTGTGTGATTTTCTGTGTTTACCAGTAATGGTGTGTTTTACTGTGTTTAGCAGTGATAGGATATTTTACTGAGTTGCAGTGACGGTATATTTCACTGTGTAGCAGTGATGGGGTGTTTTTACCATGTCTAACGCTCATTCTGTTTTATTAGGTAAAGCAATGAAAATATTTGCTCGAAACCTTAAGGGCGCTTGCAGCGCATATCAGTACTGGTGCGCTCTACTCTGTGCAGCAGTGATTGCGGGAATTTTCATGTTCAACAGAAGTGGCGTTTCCTGATCTGCAGCAGTGATAGTGTAACGAGTCAATAGCCTGACCTTTTATGACTCCAGGGAGACAGTGCCAACAGCCAGGCTACGTATGTTCGTGTTAAGTAGACTCCAACACAACGGACCGTGACCCTTGACCTCTCCTGTCGTAACAGTGCGTCACGTACGGTTCCTGTTGAGCGTGAGGCGTGTGGTAATTTCTCGCAACACTCCCGAAACAGCCAGGTCTCCACGGGACTGGACACCTCGTCCTGTGCCAAGTGGATGATGACGGGGCTCTCACAATGGTACCTTCCTCCACACGTGCCAATCAGAACAGTCCTTCGGGATTCGAAGTCATGTGAGGGAACTCGTGTTTGTAAAGGTGCAGCTGTTTTGTCTGTCATATTTACTCTCGTTCTCGTTTCCACTGGGTGGACAGAATGCTTTATGACGCCACAATTAGTTCCTAAATATCCTCATCATACGTCCAGTGTAAAGAAGTGTACAGGATTTCTACACAATCATAGCGCCTCCTCATGTCTTTCCCAATAACTTTGACCTGGCGCATTTTGAAAGGCAGGTTTTTTCACTTCCTCCAAAATCCGTAGATACTTTCCCGTATCTCTTCTCTTTCCCTCTCATAATCCTTTCTATATTTCAATTAAAGCCCGGGCTTGATGTGGACATTTGTCCGTGACTGGAGCCTCCAACGTAAAGAAAAGAATCACTTTGCATCAAGAGAGGTGGTGGCACTTTCCATGTGGGAAATATCAGTACACGTCCACAAGCGTATTAATGCAATACTTTTATAAACTGAGAAAAGATCACGACATGTGCCACGGAAAGTAATCACCCCACACCATCGACTCCCTCCACACCAAACAGGTGGTGTAAACAAGGCAATAAAATCGTAAACAGAGTGTAACACGAAACGGTACAAAAATAACAGCTTCTTCTTCCTTCTACGTTTCCTCTTCTCCGTCTCCTCCTTCTTCTTTTTCTTCGTCTTCGTCTTTCACGTCAATTTGACTGAAGGCCGGAATGGTCTCTGGCCATAGCCGAAGCATAGATCAGCTGCATCTTGTACGTAGAACTGCAGTACGCCGGCGCTTCTGAGCTATGTTCAGTTCATGTTGAGGAAAGTATATTGGACTAATACCACCACACATCAGTATAAATCGCCATATTGATGGCTCGTACGCACGCGCACACTAAACTCAAGTGAATTTATAGTAGCCAACACCAGAAGTACTTCATATTGTCGTACGCGAAGGAATTTCTTAAACAAGAGCAAAAAATGAGGGATTTACGAATGCAGTTAGATGTGGATATGAAACGCCAGAAAGTATGAGAAGGTTAAATGCAGGGTTAAGGTTGACATAGACAAAGAACTGTATCCGAGATGCTGTCCGAAAATGTGTTTTCTTCACCTCACAATAATCATTCAGTCGTAAGATTAACATGTCTGAATATGTGGCAATAGGGAAGTCTATCTTTGTAGATGGATTAACCCTCAGATGAGGATGTACTTGCACACAACGAAGATTACAGGAATAGTTGAATTGACGGTTTCAGTCACATGGATAAACTATCAACTTTCAATCATGGGATGTGAAGGAAGGCGGTCGCGCTCAAGTGTTCTATGACGTGCATGAGCAAATAACCATCGATGACCAGACTCTAGTAGGATGTGGATGTCACAGATCGAAGACTGGAGGAGAATGGGCGACCTAGACTTCGACTGTCATTTCATCTCAAAAGCCACCTTATCCATTCCTTAATTTAGTACACTTTTCAGCATTCCATCCCGACACCTGCTTGGAATTTTGACGCTTTTCTTGGCCTTTTGTAGTAGTATGAGTGGTCAAGCCAGACAATCTACTCCAATTAGTCTTCCAAATTCGTATACAAAACATGTCCACTGCTCTCACGAACACACACACACAGCGGTCATTTCCCCCTGGCATCCTCACTTGATAGTAATCCAAGCCCTCGGCTCTTGACCCACTGTGTTCTGCTTTTCGTTTCGTGCCTCCTACCAGGGACCATACGTATAGTGAGGATGTATGTGGTGTTAGCATCATCCATTACACCTGAAGAAGCTGTTAAAGATTTTTCGGTTTGTGGATGTACCCTGGCAGTTGATAGGCTTAAAGCCCATACAGCCAACCAACGAAGGCCGCCAGATTACTCAGCTCACTCATGACACTGTCATGTACTGAAACCCTAAAGAAGCTGAATCTTCCTACTTCACCTTACAGAGGTAACAGGGGCGATACAAGAGGTGTACAATATCACAATTGGAATTATTGATGGAATACCTCGTGAAATATTGAATGGGAGCAACATCGCTGTATGTGCATGAGGAAGGATGCTGGATATCAGGAAATGAATTTTCACGCAATGGACCCCCACCGTACTGTTGGCAGGGCCATGTACTTAAAGAAATATTATTTTCTTTAACTCATCTAAGCTGACCCAAGTTGCTTAACTTGTAGGACGGATAAACGTGGTATAGAAAATGAAATGTGTCTCGCCTGGTGAAAATACACCGTAATTTCATGTCATATATTTTGCTTTAAATTCTAATGTTCGTAGATTTAAAAGAATTAGTATCATAAGGATTTTTCTTATTCTTTTTTTGTAATTAATATAATTCTTTTATTTAAGAATTGTAATTTGTTCCTCTTGTTGAGTGGTCAGTGCGTTTGTGAATATCTTCGGAACTTCATCAGTTGGTAATAGAGGTTTAGTGATTATCTCTCATTCTTATTATCTAATGTGATAGACTTGTTGGGTCGATACTTAAATTATCAACATCACTTTGTACTCACCTGTGAGATTAGATAAGACATTGTTGCTCGAGAATGAACAGTTAGTCAGAGCAGTAGAATTGAGGAGCGGGAGGGCTGCACGCCATTTCTGGAGGTGGGTGTATGTATGGACCCCATTTTACATCCTTATATTGTTGGTTCCAGTTTACTTTATGCATTGCAGAGCTCATATCCTTTTACAAATACCAACTCTTCGTCAACTGACAAAATCCATTTCATGGAATATTGATGCTGCTCTACGCGTGCATGTGGAGTTTTCCTGAGACAGTTGGCTTAGGCGGGGTTTTTGTGAAATTCAATATATAGGACTCTACAGTTTGCCGTAACAAACTCTCACTTATTGTGAAATTTTACCACTCCCATGGGTGGATGTGTGAAGAGTGATTCTTCACTTACTTCATATTATTTTTGGATTTAGCGACTTTGGGAAAAGTATTTTAGCTCCGCATTGTTGTTGGCTTGGGATACTAAAGTGATATTCTTTTGCAAAGCTATTGTGGTATTTAAACAATACAGTATCATTTGTGGACCTTGAATTCACGATTACAGAGAGGATTATGCATATTAGAGGAAAATGTGGGATTAATTCATTTTAAGTGTTGTTAAATGACTTGTACAAAAGGTAGCAGAACAAATAGAAACCTCATATAGTAGTCAAATTGATATTAGAAATATACCATCATTTTACTCCTCTGCTTCTGTGAATCCCATGGCTGCTTTGTAGATGCATCAAAAGATTCTAAATAATCAATTAATCTCACAGCTACTTGATGTGTTGCCTGTTTATTGATATGGGGTGCCATGTACAGGATACTCATATTTCAACTAAAATACTGAACATTACAATAATTGTTGATCAGCTGCTGTGGAGGTTACTTGATATTTTCATAGGTTCTGATGATTTTTTTTTCTCTACAAGTTTATAATCTTCTTTAAGGAACCCCACATTTTACTTATTGATTTAGCTTTTGCCTTATTTGAAAACTTTTATTAAAACAGAATGCCCAGATTCATGCTCGATAGCTGTTACTGTATTTTGTAAATACTGTACTAGCAATGCAGAAGAAAAACATACAGTATCCAAAGCTGTTAGCAAAGCAGATGTAAGACAGACCTTTACTTCTCGACTTTTTTAATAGAAGATATATCTTTGTGTATCTCTGATACCTGTTTCCTCCGGGAACTGCCATCAAGGGGGTGGCCACTGCAACAGTCTCCAGTTAACCCTGTCCTTACATGTGTCCCTTGCATTCACCCCAGCATGCATTCTCCTGTCACACCAGTCCCTTTAGTTGAACTTTCATACATTCTTCTTTTAAACTCCCCATCCTGCATTCTTTCCACACGTCCAAACCACCTCAAAGTATTATATTGCACCCACTCTGCCACTCCATGATGCATTCCCTTTCCTTTCCTTGCCTAACAAAATCTCTCATACACCCTTTCATTTTTTCATTCCATCTTGTCATAATACATGCTCCTCTCAAAGAGCTCATGTTTCAGCTATGAAGGTCAGGACCAGGAGGGCTTTGCTGTCTCTTAATCCTTTCTTTACTTCAATAGAAGAAGGGTGTTATTATTCAGTTTCCTTGCTGCACATTAATATTTTTTTTAATAACTTCACAGGGCAGATGATATGATTTCTAGATAGAAGAAATTTTTTAAGAAGAATGATTTACACAGAGAATAAATACATTAAACCTACTCCATCCTGTAGAGTTGATTGAACCCTACAAAGTATAGAGGGCTTTGACGATGAAGAAAATTGTTGGTTTTGATATGACATAGTATAAAAGTATGACAACCAAACATAACATTATAGCCTAACCCATGGTAGCCATGCTAAGTCTAAATTAGGTTTGGCATAACTTGAACAAAGATTACTTTAGGTGGACAGAGAGCTGCAGCATCATCAAGGCCTTGTAAAACTATGTGGGGTGAGGAAGATGTCTGTTTAATGGCAGCACTTATGAACTTTGAAAATACTTGAACTAAATTGACATCAGGTGTATAGATGTTGTGGTTTACTGTTTTTGCTGTCACAGTGAGGTTTATGCAATATTGTTGCACATTTTGAACATGGTGTTGAAATTCCTTTATTTTAGATGAGCTGTAAATGCCCAGAAAGGATCCTGCAAGGCAGTCATAGGCATTAAAGAGAATACTTCAATAAACAGTTTCCAGTAAAGCATTTATCAAGCTTAAGGGAATAAGGTAAAAGCAAGCCACCATCAATGAACACAGCTTGTGCAGAACAATCAAAACGTCACTATCTCTTATTTTACTTTAATCTGAATGAATAAAAAAGCCAAAATCAAAATGGATATAGATACTTCTTCATTGATCACAGAATTTATACATGAACTTTTGTTAAAACAAAAGAACTGTAAAAGAATTTTCTTGTTGGATTCTGATTTAAAGGTGGAGCATGAGTGGAACAAAACAAGTGTGGAGAGAGTGCATATGCAGACTTGCACTGAACTTGGTTCCAGTTTCGGTCTCCCCTCACAAATTTTCATTTTATGATAATTGCCTTGGTATCCCTCGGCTGCTTCTTATGCCCAGGTTCAGTCCATTGACATTTGTCTCTTCCATGCATGCCTTTTGCCCTCCTGCATGTTTGGGCCTGGTTCACTTGTAATCTTTTTCATTCCATCCTTCCCTATCCAATTTGGTCTCCCCCTTCTCTTTGTCGCTTCTACTTCTGACACATATATCCTCTTGGTCAACCTCTCTTCACTCATTCTCTCCGTATGTCCAAACCATTTCAGCATACTCTCCTCAGCCCTCACAGTCACAATCTTCTTATTACTACACCTTTATCTTACCCTTTCATAACTTTCTAATTAAACATCCTCACATCTCATGTTGTCTTTAAACATTTAATTTCTTGCACATCTTTCCTTGTGTCCCTGATAACCAGACCCAGAGCACACAGTGGTGCAGTTGTTTAGATTGATTTACATGTGAACGTTACATGTTCTGATATTACTGAGATGCCCATGTGTCAATTTGCTTCATCCTCAGTGTCAGACAGTGGGCAGCCTGTCGCCATTCAGCCCCACAGTGAGTGGACGGGGCAATGGAGATGTAGATAGTAGTTCTAGATTGGCAGGTTTTATCTCATCAGTGGTCCAGTGGTACGCTGTCCAAATGCTGTTCTCGCTAGCCTTGGTTCGACTCATGGGTGTGCTTTCCTAAAATTTTTTAAATTGATTTACATTTGAACTTTACTTGTTCTGCTATATACATCTAAATTTCCTTCAGAATACTCACTCCATCTTCCCCTCACCTCATCCCTGCTTGTTACCATTTCCATATTTAACCCCTTTCATCAGTCATCTCATTTGTTCTCTTATTTTTAGGATACTATTTACCTCCCTCAAAAACATCGTATTTTCACTGGTTTACCAATAATTGTTCACCCTAACTCATTTGCCCTCTTTATCAACCCATGGACCTTCCTCTTGACCTCCTACCACTTTCTCCTGTACATTTTCCAATCATTTGCACACTGTCCTTGTAAATGCTGCCTATATACCTTTCTTTTCTTTTTAACTAACAATTTTACTCTATCATCCCACCACTCATTACCTATTCTGACATGCCCACCTCCCACCTTCTTGTCATGCCACCACTCATTACCCATTCTCACCTGTCCACCTCCCACCTTCCACATCCTGCACATTTCTTTTGCACATGACAGCACTGCTTCCCTTAGATATCTCCCATTCCCCAACTACTCCCCAAGATATATATACATTAGCAAAGTAGCATCAAGAACAGAGGACAGAGCCTTAGAGGGGAAAATCCTTACTTGGCTCCCTTCTGTGTTCCTTCTTTTAGAAAAGTAGAACAGGAGGGGAGGATTTCCAGCCCCCTACTTTCACCCCTTGTAGTTGTCTTCTGCAACATGCAGGGAATACATGGGCAGTAATCTTTCTCCCCTATCCTCAATGATTATATATATATATATATATATATATATATATATATGTATATATGTTATA
>JAUUDW010627564.1:0-11418 GCA_032361385.1 Panulirus guttatus
AGCATGTGAACTGTATATTGTATTACAGTATATTGAATATTGTATCAGAAAATGGTTATGTTTGATTTAATGGACTTTTGGCATTAACAGACACCCCTTCCCCCTATTAGTCCGTTAAATCGAGTGATTACTGTACATAGAATTACCATTTGCACCAGTCAGATGTATTGTTGTTATAGTCAGGTGGGCACTGTCATTACTACTTCCATGTGTGCTAGAAACACCTCCTGCCTTATCTTGGTTTACTTTCAGTGCTGGAAGAGTCAGTGTCTATAGAATCACTCTCCTCCACTTATAAAGACAGATCATCATCCTTGGTTAATTCGAGATCATCATCTGTCAGTTGCTCTGAATTTAGCTAAAAGTTACTCAGTTTCCTTTGGCGGAAACTCATTAGAGTGTGCTGTCATTGGCTTTGCTTGAGGATGTCTTACTCAATTTCTTTTGGCGAAAACTCATTAGAGTGTGCTGTCATTGGCTTTGCTTGCGGATGTCTGACTGGGAAGAAATTATTGTACGCTGTCTTACTGGCAACCGTCCTGGCTTGGTGGGTGGCCTTGAAATTGAGGCAGGAAACTCCTTACGTATATTTATATCTAGAGTAGTTATCTGACTTGTGATTATCCATTTAGAGTTGGGTTAAAATATTGTTTGTTTATATCCATGTACTTTAATCTTGTGAATGTTAGCTTACTATGTGTATTTTTATAGAAGATATTCCCAAGGAAGGTAACTAGCCTTTAAACTGCTCTCAGTTTCCAATGGGAAAATTTACTCTCTTAAAACTGTTTTATTTTTCTGTGCATCTTCCTGGGACACAACTCTGATGTTAATTAGTGGCACCCCATAAATAAGCCTTTTCAAAGACTGTATGATATACATGGATTTCAAGTATTTCATCACAATTTTTGTGTCATATTCTAACCATGCCTCACGCTGCTTATTGACAGCAATTTTTCTGCTGGCTGACTAGCCAGAGGGAGTAGTGGGTGGGGAGGAGTCAGTTTTTTTTACTGTCCTGTCTCTTTCTTTATAGGGTAAAGATTTAGGATGCTTTTACAGTGCTCCAGCAGGTAACCGTAGCATAGACCATCAGGTCTTTAGTTACCTGTCCTTTCCATGTATTCCCTAAACATTATCTTTCCAGCTCGTCTTGGTTTCTGCTTTCCCTCTAGCTACTGCTGCTTCTTCGTACACTGGAATGATTATTTAAACTCTTATGCTACTAGTCCTTGCTACATACCTGAATTCTTTCAGCCTACTGTAGTTGGCTCATAATGTGGTCATTGTTACATCTCTCCCTGACTCTCCCTGAAAGTTGTCTCTCACATGATTGATCCTATGTATGCCACGTACCATTTTCAGTTATTTGTTTCCATCACCTCTCTCCAAGTTTTCTCTACGTCCAGGACTCAAGACTCATCCATACACCATTGTTGGGACTACCAATCTTTGCCTTTACAAGCACTTCTTTTTCCTTTCACTTTCTCTTTAACGCACCCAGGACGTGACCCCATCCACACTGTGACTAGCTTCATCCCTTGTGGTTTCATGTACTGCCTCATCCACTCATATGTATCTAAAGCTGTCCACTGTGCCTAGTTCTTCCCCTTGCTGCCCCTCATTATCTCTATATTGTTTGCTTTTAACTTTTATTTGAAATTATGTCAAGAATTGTTGTATGTTTAATTGTGATCATGGTGAGTTGCTACTCAGAATAACTGGGTATTATCTTCAGGCTGTATTGATTTAAGCTGATTGTTCATTTGCATGAGAATTAGAAGTAATTGAAAATTGTATCTTATTGTGGTAATCCATACGGTTTCTGAACCTGCAGGACTTCCAGTTCCTTGATCTGACTGGGGTGTGTGAAGATGAGTGTGAACATCTTTTGGCACTCTTCACTGTTGATAACCCTGCAGTCCAGGTGCTTGCTCCAGATGTTCATCTGGGCGGTCAGAAATTTGGGATTGTGCCAGAATCCTTGCAGACATCCCCAACCCCATCTCCCCCACCTCCTCTACTCCTTCAAGTCAAAGAAGAGGAAATTCATGAAGAACATATCCCATGTAATACCACCCAAGAAGAGTTTACTGGATCAAACACCTTCATCCCAGATGGTTAGTAGTTATGTTTGTGTTTGAATTTGGTTTTTATTGGTGTAAATAACTTTGTCTATATGAATGAAGATTAAGTTGAAGTATGTGTATTTATCCCCTTTCAGTCCTAAGTCCAGTCTATGTTTGCAATTCTCCAGCTTGAGGTTCTTTCGAAAATTGAAATACAGGGAAAGACTTTTTATGTTAACTAGACCTGTTAACCATTTCTTTACATCCCAAATATACTTGGGCAGAGTTTTTGTGTAAATAATTTGGCAGTTGAGGGTATAACTGGGGAGCATTGGGTATTCAGAGTTATGAATGGAATTGATGAGTTCTTTGTGGAATTTTGTGCTGGAAAAGGACTGGTGATTGGGAATACCTGGTTTAAAAAGAGGGACATGCACAAGCATACATATGGAAGTAGGAGAGATGGTCTGTGGGTATTTTTATATCACATATTGATCGGCTTGTAAAAGGGGAGAAGAGGAAAATGAATGTTTCTCATTTATTTTCTCTTTCATGCATTTGTGCTGTTTCCTGTGAGGCGGGATGGCGTCAGGAATAGATGGATGATGGCAAGCAAGTATGAATATGTACATGTGCATATGTATATGTATGTATGCGACCTATTGCAGTATGTATATATACATGTATGTGTGTATACATATTCATAAGTATGTACATGAGTTGATGTGTCTTCCTTCGCCAGTTTCCTGGCACTACCTTGCTAATGCGGGAAATGGCAGTCAAGTATGAAAGAAGATATACAGCGTTAATGAGATTGCCTTATTAGGGTTTCAGTTGTGCATGCTGTCGTATCTAACACAAAAATTAAAAATGAAGACCAAGTGAAAAAGGTGCAGGGGACACCAATGTCAAGATGGAAAGATGCTTTGAGTAATTGGGGTTTGAACATGCAAGAGTATGTGATGTGGTATACTGGTTGATATTTATTCTTAAAAACTTACTGTTGGTATATTGTCATCAGTTTCTGGTGAACTGACAGTGACCATCATAAAAAAAATTTGCTGTTACACTGTAGAGGGAACTTTTTACTTGGGGAGGGTGTGGCATTTGTTTACATAATTACTTGATTTTGCTTGAGGTCTTGAAATAAGCAGATCATGCTTAACCTATTTACTCATTGCTGCTTGTTTCTGAAAATTAATATAGATATCATCAGCAAAACTACTTTTCTTTTTGGGTGATTTATTTTAAAGCATTACACTTCTCTCCAGTAAAATGCTTCTTGGTATGAATTCTGAGTTGATAGTATGCAGTCTGCATTTCCTTTCACCTTTTTTCACAGCTCCTAACACATTTGATGAGGTGTATTACTGATTTTGATTACATTTCATGTCTTTGATCGTAATAGATAAAGGATGGTTGTATTAAAGAAAGCTGAGAGATGATTTTTAGCTTTGTATTCTTTTGTGTTTGGTATGGGATGCTTCATAGATTTAGCTTTTTTTGTAGTGTTTGAAATATAGGTAGAAACATAAGGTAGAAGTAATAGGTAGGAACATAATATGGGAGCATTTGGTATAAGTAATAGATTGGAACGTTAGGTAGATGCATAAGGTTGAAGTAGTTGGCAGGAACATTAGATCAGAGTTGCAGGAAACACTGCATTAGAGTTGCTCACTGTCAGTGTTCTGCTGAGGGTGAGGAACTAAAGGCTGTGAAGCAGCATTGGAGTTTACCAGATATGGAGACTTTTGTTGTGGCCACCCAGTGAGGGAGTTCCCAGAGGGCGTAGGCTTCAGAGATATAGATGTTATATCACTGATGTGATGGTGTGCAGAGCCAGTTCATTCATCTGCACTAGTTTTATGTGCACTTAATTTCAGGTTGTCTAATATCCAAAATAGAATGATTTACATTTAACTTACAGGGGACTATGCTGATGATGGTAAGGTGAGTGTGGTAGATGGGTCAGCAACACCACCACCCGAGGCAACGTCTGTCACCAGTACCACCATTTCTGCCGCCACCACTACCACCACTATTGCATTAACCACATCTGGTGCTGGAACAGAGGTAGTGAGCGTAAGGAGCTTCAGTGTACCCCCTCCCAATGTAGCAGGACAGGGCCAGCTTGGAGTTCAGCAGGGTGGACAGCAGACAGGGCAGGTTTATCAGCCATACCCAGCAGCATCTCCCAACAACCCACCCATGTACAACCCTCACATGCCACCGCCCTCACATCCCCAGCCACCACCTAGCAATGTTTATACTCAGATTCCACCACCACCAGTACTGCCTCATGGAGCCACAGTATATGTAGCCAACTGCCATGTAAATTTGTCGCCATATGGTGGTGCACAAACACAGGTTCCTGTTTTGACCTCAACACCTGGACCATCACAGTCCCCACCACCACCCACACTCGTGCCATCAATTCCAATTATGCAAGAGCCAGCTGCTGTCCATATACCCCCAGTCAAGCCAATACCTGAGGGTAAACCAGAATATGAGAATAGGAGGTATGATCCATTTCGATTAAATCACAGGGGGCGTGGACGTGGACGAGGGCGTGGAAAACGCATTAATGCTGAGAGAAGTAACTCTATTAGTAGTGAACATTCAGGTTATGGAGGAGATAAACATTATCCAGAAAACTTGGGACCACCACCATATGGAGCTATACCTGGGCAGTATGTCTATCCAAATGTGCAGTACCCGTTACGAGGTGGTGGTTATCCCCCATACCCTAATGTACCAGCTGCACAAACAGTTCAAGGCTTACCTCTCATGTACAGTCAGCCACAGCAGTATTCTCAGTATGTACAGTACCAGGCACACGGCTCGGGTCATTTGGTTCCGTACCAGCAGCAACCTGGACCTCCTGGTGCCCAGCATCCAGCTGCTCTCCCGCATATGCACCATCAGCATCCACATCAATTGCCTCACCAACCTCCCCACCACCAGCAACCACCCCACCATCAGCAACAACCTGCTCAGCATCCATATCACCAACAACCAGAGCCTCAACATATCCAGCATCCTGCCCATCAGGATCATCAGTATCACATGCAGCCACAACAACCACATCAGCAGCAGCAAACCAACTTTCCAGAACCTCCTGAAATTGTCAATGCTGCTGATTCACAATCTGATCAACCATTTGTGTCCACCTCACAGACAGCTCCAACACAGTTTGAAAATGCCACTTCAGTTAGTGTTGAGGCCTCAGCTGTAAATATAACTCCCTCTGCTACAGCCCCTGAAGCAGGCAGAATCAGTCCCCTAACTACTCAGACTGCTGCAATGATCTTAGAAGATTCATTGGAACCTTCCATCTCTCCCTCAGTCACCACTGCTGCAAATCAAGAGGTTCAACTATCGGAGGAACAGGAAGGTTTGTCATCTCCTGGCTTGTCTATTAGTGATGATTCCAGAGGAGCAGCTACGACCCCAGCAGAAAAACTGCAGGGGACCATTCAGCCGATGAAGATGCCACAAATTCCACAAGTGCAGCCTCACATTCCAGTGCAAGTGCAGCCACATGTGCCGCCTCAATTACATTTACAAGTTACACCACAGGGGCAGCCACAAGTACCACCTCAGGTCCCACCACAAGTACCTTCACAGGGACAGCCACAAGTAGCACCTCAAGTGCATCAGCATGTGTCAACACAGGGGCCACCACAGTTACCACCTCCAGTCCAGTCACAAGTACAGCCTCAAGGACCACCACAGATGCAGCCTCAAGCACCATCACAGATGCAGCCACAAATACCACCACAAATGCAGCCACAAGGCCTACTACCACAGATGCAGCCGCAAGGACCACCAAAGAGTCAAACACAGTTAGCACCACAGATTCAAGCACAATCACACATGCCACCACAGGCTACAGGAGCTGCTGGTCAGCCAACACTCAGTCAGCCTGCAATCAGTCAGCCATTAATTAATGAAAGAGTAGTCAACCAACCTGTAATGAACCAGCTGGGTACCTGCCAGTCTCAGGTCATATTTCCACAGTTGAGTAAAAATAAGAATGACCAGAAGTGTCCAGTTTCCATTGCTGTTGAACATGGAAGTCTAGCTGACATTACTTTTATGTCGGATGAGATTCAACCTAATGTAGATCCGCAAGAAGGTGTGGATTTTGTATCAGGTCCCACACTTGGTGTGATAAGTAGCCCTGTTATCACCCAGGATGTTCTTCCACCAAATGTCCCTTTCATAGTGACTTCCTCGACGGCTGCAGATAATACACTTTCTGGAATAAGCAGCATGAGCATAGTTCCTACACAGTCTTTACCGGATAATGGGATGATGGGTGGTGCTGGTGATAGCGGAGTGTCAGCGCCCAGTACATCATCCTCATCTGTTGCCAGTTCTACACTGTCAGAAGTCAGTAAAGCAGAAGTTGTGATGCCACAGATTATTGCCAACACTGCCCCTGGTGGTGCATGGGCACAGAAGAAGAGTTGGTCTCAGTTGTTCAAACCATGTGATGAGGGTGCTGCTAAACAAGTTGCATATGTGGCGCCATTCAATCAGGAGATGGAAAAACCACATGAGGAAACTGCTGTACGCGTGGACACAGTGGAACACAAGGTGCCCAATCGACCTCTTGCTGAGGCTGATTTGGACAAGGCAAAAATTGGAGGTACGTTCTTTTCATTTATGGTGAAAACATAATCAAACCTATATATGTGTTTATCCACTTCTCTCCCACTTTCTCTCTTTCTATCCACTACACACAGCTGCCTCTCCTGCCTTGGTTAGATAGTGTCAGGAATAGATTAACAGTGGCCTCATTTGCATGCATCCATTCTGTCACGTATAACACACTGAAAACAGAATCTGCCATCCACAACCAAGCCACACAGACAGATTCCACAGTTTATGTAATCCACTTTGTATGGCATGTTTCTGTCCATTGAGAGCATGTCACGTGCCCCCCCATATGCCAGGGTGATCCAATTTATTGTATCCCATGCATGTCTCTCTCCTTCTGAATGTTCATACTTGGATACCTCTATTTTGGTCAACCCCTTCCTCCCACCCCATATGACGTAGATCCTTTTAAGTTCAGTCTTTTTCTCTCATTGTCTTTTTATGTCCAAACCATTTGTGCACACCCTTGTCAGCTCCCTCTGTTATGCGAGCCGCCTGTTGCAACTCACTCCTGCATCGTCATTCTGTATATTAGTAACCCACCTGAAACCACATATCTGTTGCCTTCAAGCATGTCATTTTTGGTACATCCATCCTCTTTTGGGCTTTTGCGTTTATGGACCAAGACTTAACACTACTGTAACTTCACACATATCCATCATTGCCCGAACAGACACTGACTTTTCCTTCCACCTCCTCATCAGTGGACCCAGAACTTTATCCTTGTGTCGCACCCTGTGTCTAGCTTCAAACCCCTTGGTTCCATCCACTGCCAAGTCCACTCTTAGGAACTTGGTGCATTTCATGTCTTGCCTGTTCAGATGTATTTGCAAAACATCACACCTCATATCCCTGCTGCACTTCATTTAACTTGCTTTATAGATATCTTAAAAGAAGCCAAATTATATAATTTTATGTAAATAGTTTTAAGTTTGTCAGACATCTTATTTCATCGTAGAATCAGTGAATAGCCATTAGGTTTGTAGTACTTTATAAATTCCCCAATATCAGTCATACAGTTGCTCTTGAAATTCCCTTTTCACACACACTGACATGTGGACTACTGGCATTCTGCCTACAAACATACAACCTCTCCTTGTCATATGTAACACTTGACAACACAACTCACGCAGCTCATTCTTTGTAACTCTAGATTTTCCTGCGGTGAGCACTATGTACTATCCCTGCCGTTTGGCAAAATGGTAGGAGCAGTAGATAGAAGTAGTTGGTAGAAACTTTTAGGCAGTATTATTAGGTAGAAACATTAGGTAGGAGCATTAGATAGAATTAGTCATCAGGAACATTAGATAGGAGCCTCTGTAAACGCTGCACAGGACTTGCTGTCTGCCAGTGGCCTATTAAGGGTGAGGCACTAAAGGCTAAGAAGCAACACTGGAGTTCTTTAGTTATGGGGACTCTGTTGCCATGGCCACCCCTTTGAAGGAGTTCCAAATGGAACAGGTGACAGAGATATAGATAGATAGATAGGTTTATCTCCTCTTTGTATCTTCATCTGTACTATTTTTTGTGTATTCTTGGCCATATTGTCTCTACAAAGGAGGCATATAAGGATAGGGAGTTGCTGGAGAGAAGAGGTATCAGAGATATAGGTAGATCTTTCTGCCATAGATTCTGCATGACCATACCATCTGTTTATCCATATGCCTTTTCAATAATTTTCTCACTCAACATTCCCTTCTTTCAGAAGGGAAATGTGCAAAATGACATGTTGATGAGTGTTTGAGGTGTAGTGGGGGTTACTGGGAGGGAGAGGGAGGACCACTAGGGTTGTCTTAAAAAAAAAAAAACACACACACAAACATGCACGCACCCATGCACACACACACACACACACACACACACATACACGAGTTATCTGAATTGGCAGCTAATGCTACATTTCAGGTAATGCGCTGGGCCTAATTTAGCTCTAGACATTGAAGTCTCATTGTACATTCAAGCTGTATGCGGTGCTTTTAGTAGCCAAATCAAGGGTCCATGGAACCAAGTATGGGATCAGGGTATCCACGAAAGTAAAGGTCTGCTTAACTGATAATTCCTTTTCTGCTGCACTCTTTAGAAACACTAACACTGCATAAACGATGTCTCAAGAAACTGACGAACCTTCAACCAAGACATATACGACAAATCATGGATCGAGTGGCAAGACTACTTTCATGACAGCAAGATCTTGGCAAGAGCTGGAATTCCCTGAATGGTGGCAATAATTACATTTTTTCTCATAGTTGAAATGGTTGGTGCATGAGCATGAGTGCCTGAACATTGGCTACCTATAATCCTTTCTGTGTTGACAGTCATTAGAGGTTAAGTTCTGCTTGAATGAGAACTGGTGAAACCACCACATATCTGGGACAATGAGACATAGCCCTTGTGCTCATCAAAATACATATTCTGTTTTAGGGACAGACAAAGGACCAAAATGAAGTAGGGAAGAACTGCCAGTGGAGGAAATGATGCTGGCTTCCCTCTTCAGATTGATGAGGGAACTGTAAATGACACGACCGCTTTGGTACTTCAAACATGTAACAGTGAGAAGAAGGCATGAAATCTAAGTTAGAATGAGAAAGGGGAGGCAAAAAAGAATTGCAGATCTTCTAGAGAAGCCGCAGTTTACCCAGCAAAGGAAGACACCCCTATTAAGTTAATTATTGGACATAGCCTTAAACTAGAAGTTTCACTTGAAGCTCAGGAAAAAGAAGAAAAAGCGATAAACGAAATAAGACATAATCCAAAATGTTTTTGCTGATATGCAAAATGCAAATCCAGAACCACAGACTTCATTGGTTTACTCAGAACAGAAGGTAACTTTACGATAACTACCAAGAGATGAGTGGGATTCTATAATGGCAGTATGAATCTGTATTCAGTGAGCCAAAACATTGAAAATAAATGACACAACAAACTTCTTAATCAGTAATCCCCCAAGTGTAGATATAGCAGATATCACCTTCTCAACACAATATTTTGAGAGGGCCATTGAGAGCATGTCCATGCACATGGGACTCGGTCTTCACAAAGAAATGAAAGACTTTTAGCATGTGCACTAGATATCCTCTGGAGAAAGTCTAGATTCTGGCATCATTGTGAAGAATCTGAAAACAGACCCACATCGCCCCACTCCACAAAGGATGGAATCAAAGCAATCCCAAAAAACTATCAACTGATTTTGGTAACAATCACATCATCAAAAAAAGATTCTTCGAAAGAGTCCAAAGAAGCAAATGACTGAATTTATAGAAGTTAACTAGCTATGTAACGAAGGACAAGATGGTTCTCCGTTGGGAAGTTCTTGCCTCTCTCAGTTGCATGACCATTAAAATGATAGTATTGTTGAAACACTGGAAAACAAAGAAAATACTGACATGATTTACACAGACCTTGCAAAAGCTTTTGACATGTAACCATGGTGTCTTAGCAGTTAAAAATGCAAATAATGAGAATAACCTAAAGAATTGGGAAATAGATAAATTTTTTTTCCATACATGCTTACCATTTCCCGTGTTAGGTAGGTGGCGTTAAGGACAGAGGACTGAGCCTAAGAAGAACAAATCTTCACTTGGCCCCTTTCTCTGTAACTTCTTTTGGGAAAGTGAAAAACAGGAGGGGAGGATTTCCAGCTTCCCACTCCCTCCCCTTTTAATCGCCCTTTATGACATGCAGGGAATACTTGGGAAGTATTCTTTCTCCCTTGTCCCCAGGTATATACAATATCTCAACTAATAGAACACAACACATAGTTGTAAATCATGTCATCTTCTAATGCCTCCATAGTAAAAAGCTCAGACCCCAAAGGATTGTACATGCACCCCTCCTGTTCCTCATTCCTGTATCTGACATGGGTCCAGACATGAGCCATAGTGCCATATCATCATTTGTAAAAGATAGAAGAATATGTATGAAACTCACATCAGTGGAAGTAGAAGATGCAGAAAGGCTGCAGAGTGACATAAATGAAGTCTTTAACTATGTAGCCGAGAACAACATGATATTCATTGGAGATAAATTTCAACTTCTCTGGTATGTGGAGAAAGAACTTAAAAACCACACAGAACACCGAAAAACACACACCCTATCGTAAACCAGATGTATAATGTGAAAGAAGTAGGAGTAATAATGTCTAATGATTTAGCCTCAGGGAACACAACACAATGGTTGCCTCATGCAGAAGGATGGTAGGCTGGATTCTGCAGACTTTTTCTGGAAAGGGAAGAAAAACCAGTGATGTTATTTAAAGCAATTAATTCTTTTTACAAATTGCATATTGTTGCATTCTACAAGGCGGGCAAAATTGCAGATTTAGAAAGTGTCCAAAGATCTTTCAAAGTCTATATTAATATGGAAAAGGAGCTAAGTTACTGAGAACGGTCATTATCTGTACCTGGAAAATCCTAGAAGGTATTGTTCCGAAATTACATTCGGAAATAACATCCTACTGGCACGACAGGTATGGAAGTCTTTGTAAAGAGCACTTTAAACATCCAGAGCCCAAGACTCTTTAATACCTTGCTATGTACCATCAGAAGCAGCATGGAATTCACCTTTTAGAAGTTTGAGTGTATTTGACAAGTACCTACAGAGTGTACCAGACCAGCCAGGTTTTTTTTTTTTTTTTTATGTTGAAGGCTCCAGTCACGGACAAAAGTCCACATCAAGGCCGGGCCCT
>JAUUDW010627575.1:0-11493 GCA_032361385.1 Panulirus guttatus
ATTTGTACATTTCGTTATTTCCCCTACTGTCTGGTCCCATAATATATGCATTGCCACTTGTGGTCTCGTCAGCAGCATATTGCTTGTCTCCACAGCAGCTGACTGGACAACGCTTGGTAACATGAACTCGGGTTCTGTACTGACCTACATCATAACAACTGATCACAAATGGTCTATTAACCCGATACTGTTCTACCCCATAACGTGTGACCCTGTTTGACCTTAGAATGAGTGATCGTACGTTATTCAAGTCCACACTGAGTGATCACAGATAGTGACCTCACACAATGAATAACCAAATTGTACCTGACTCTTCGCTGTAGACTCGTAATGTATAATCTGACTGTGTTGTCATCCTATGGCATTTGGCTCCAAAACGGTTGAGTGGGTCACCACAGAGCTTGGAACAGACCAGCAACGAAATGGCTGTGCGTCTGTGAGAGCCGATAAAGATACGAAGAACACACACACACACAAACACACACACAGACACACACACACACACACACACACGCGAACATCGGTCTCCCAGGGTATGGCAAGGTACCGGCCACTACTAACGCGTCCTTGAGCGACTGACCCATTGGTCAGGTATTTCCTGTTAAGCTCGTACCTGCTTGGCACGGACGACGCTGCTAAACGATGTGCTCCCTAATGCTTTGGTCATCCCGGCTTCTCGCGTAAGAGGCAACGAAATTTAGTACATGTTTTTCCGAAAAGAAAGAGGGTGATATATGGGCTGGTGTCGGGCCAAAGAAGCTCTTTGTTACCCACAATGGAAAGAGGCAAAGTTGGATAAGTGTGATAATTTATACAGTGGATATAACGATAATGTGAAATATATTTAATAAAATTCGTAACTCCTGTTTACAGACACAGCCTTTTACTTTAAAATATACTTTTTTTTTTTCCATGGGCTACTTCAGCAAAATAGTAACGTCTGCATTCCTTCATGTATTACGCCAAGCCCTATTACCACAAGACCCAGAGGTGTTGAAAGGTTGGAGGACGAATGTAAGAAGAAACATATTCACATGATGGCTTAGGACACGAGGATCCAGCGATACGGTAGAACGCCGCGAGAACAGGAGCCAATATTATGGTGATGACGCTGGTGGTGGTGAGGGCAGCGATGAATCTGACCCACGTAATTCTCGCATCAAATAGGACAGATTTTCTCTTTAGAAAAGAACTTTAGCATGACGTTAAGAAAGTCAACGAAGGCAAAAATCCTAACTAATTAACTAGTAAGTTAATTATCTGGAGCTGTTGTGGTCAGAGGAAAGTCATGTGCAAGTGCTCGGGTTCCCAAGACTCAAACACGGAGAGGTTCGCCAACACAGCTTCTTTAACTCCTCTCTTACACATCTTTTTACATTTACCTTTTTCAGTCTAACATAACAGTTGCAGTGAATATACCAATATTAAGAAAGCCTATAGGTAACGTTAGGTAAGGTAAAGGTGGCTGTGGCCTGCTGTGTGGCAGCGGTGACCACAGGAGAGCTGACTAAACGAAATGAATTTATTTAGCTTACAAAGGAGAAGGTTAAGAGATGATCTAATACAGGTATTTAGTACAAGCGATGGTGATGGCTTTTCCTGACACCATGACACTCTCTGCCACCCTGATGTAGAAACCCTTCTACTTTACTGTCACACTGGGGCTGATGTAGACTCCGTCAGATTGAACGAATGAAAGATGCGTTGTAGCAAATGTAAATCCTGTAGTCCAAAGGGGAAGGGCATCCGAGCTTGTTCATCGTTGGTGAGGTTAAGAGCGAGTGGGTTCTGTTTGAAGAAAGACAAGATAATGGCTGTATACAAACATGTGTATCGTAAGTTAGGTGAAGACAGTCTGCTGGTATCAGTGAGCGACGAACCCGACCAAGAATCCGGATTCGGATTCAGTTGCCTCAGTAAAGACCTCCTGATGTGTCCGAGATAATCTCCACAAAGCAAGAAAATGAGACAAGAAACAAAAGAAGGTGCGCGATGGCTTTGGATCCTTGAAAATAAAACAACAACAACTAGCAGTATTGTTATAGTTTTCAGCGAGACCTGATGCTAACAAAGCTTAGATAATTGATGCTCTAGACATGTGTTAGTTAGTCTAAGCGGCCGCATATGTCTTCTTCTTTGGTGGAAATTCTAGCCGGTGACAGTGCTCTAGAACGCGTAGGTTCTGGTATAAATAACTTTAGTTAAGACGGAGTGTGAGTTAGTGGTATGTGGACCCCACCAAATGACGCTGTGGGCGACTTATCAAGAAGAGAATGAATGTCCACCACTGGCACGGTCTTTCACATAGAAGGCATTAACTCAACCCAGGAGTTGGGCGGGATAAAGCTTACACGATCTAAAAACCAAGTTGTCACTCTAGAAATGACCCACAGATTTTAATGGCAGTTTCTTAAGAAAAACACAGACTTTTAACGGATAAGTGGAATGGTATTGTAACGAAACGACAAAAGTTTCTTAACAGGAGACTTTGAGAAGAGCGAGGACATGAAGCCTTTCTATCACGGTATTGTAACACTGATGATGAGAGACTGTGGACTGTTGAACGAAAGAGTGACAGGGTGTGGACTGTTCAAGAGGAAGGTGGTAGAGTGTGGAGTGTTCAAGAGAATGGTTGGATGTGGACTGTTCATGAGAAGAGTGGCTAAGTTTGGGCCGTTCAAGGGGGCACTGAGAAGGTGTGGACTTCTCGAGAGTGAAATGACAAGTTGTGGACAGTTCATAGGGAAAGTGACATCGTGTACAACGCTTATGTGGGCAGTTGCAGGTTTTCAACTGCTCATTAGAGGATGTGCAAAGGATGAAGATTGTTCAAAAGGAGAGTGGCAGAGGGTGAAGTGTACATAAAAGCAGTGACAGAGTAAGGATTGTTAAAAACGGCAGTGAAAAGGCGTCCACTGCTCAAAATAAAGAGAGGCAGGCTGTGGATTGTGAGGGTGTATGAAGTTTCCAAGTCAAGAGGCGACAAAGTGTGGCCTGTTCAAAAGAGTAATGACCAGTTACAATCTATTCAGGGGGGCAGTGGCTGGCTGTGAACTCATCAGAAGCGCAGTGACAAGATTTGGGTGTTCAAGAGGGCAGTGGCAGTGTGAACTTCTTCCAAATGGCTTTGGCAGGATGTCGGCTGTTCAAGAAGGACTTGAGGGAGTGAAGTGTCATATATGAGTGTTATGACACGGTGAGTGGCTTGTTCAAATTAGGACCTAAATAAGCTGAACGGACTGTTCAAGAGAACCAGAATAAAAAGATGAATGAATCGTTCACGAGGACCATAGCAATATATGCCCACTGGTCGAAGAGACTGTGACAAGGTTAGTGACTCTTTAAGAGAATCGTCTCAAGGTGTGCGGACTGCTCAAGAAGGACGTGGATTGGTTAAAGGAACCATTTCAAAACATCATGATGGACAAGCGACCGGTCCGTTTCTGAGTTCCCTTACAGTGGCGCCAGCCTTGAACTATGATTATCCAAGTAAAAGTTTGAGAAAAAAATCTTGTTAAGAACAAACATTTATTCTATATCCATTCTACTTGGGTTGCTGATCAAGACATGACAGAGGGACATTCTTGAATTTGAGCTCAAAGTTAATTTTCAACGTAATTTAAGTCAAGAAAACAGTCCGATTAGCATTGTGAATGTTACATTAATCGCTCTTATCATATATTTAAGATGAACGGACTTGATCAATAGTTTATGTCAATAGTTTGTTGGTATGTTTCATCATACAATCGCAGACAACTGAACGAAATTGGGTCATCAGTTCCAATAATCTTAAGGCAACCATGGTTCACAGATTTTATCTCGGGTGTGAATTACGTGAATCATCATGACTGTGGCGCAATATATTTGCAAGGTAACCCCAGTTACAGCGGTCTAAACACTCACACATCATCATGGACACAAATTGTGTGTTAGGAACGAGAGATGAAATGAACGAAGCGGTGTTCTCACGAACTGAAGCCCTGCCGTTGAGACTGAGTCACATGACGAAGACAGTGTGAAGCAGGTGTTCGAACGCTTTGGCGTTTTTATGCCGTCCTACGGACCAGTCAGTGTTAAGGGAGAATCTGAAATATCTGTCCTTCTCGTCTCCTTAAGATTCCAAGACATTTCCAGTCCTGTGTAAAACTACAGTGGCTGGAAGAGACAAGAATAAGTTGAAAAGCAACGGCTGCAACGCTTTCTCACTGTTGTTGGGAGAGAGGCTTATAGCCTGGTGGTATAATTAAACTTGAATTTCTACTGTACTGTTCTCTCGGGCAAAGTTTTTTTTTTTGGCAGCTCAGTTAAATACACGTCCCATCCCCAGAATGCGCCAAGCGAGAGATATCTTAAATCCTCTAGCGCAGTGAGGGTCACACCCTAATTCAGGAGATTTGGAAGCGTTCTGAATGCCGCATCGATGGAGAGTATAAGGATGTCTTCATGTAAGCAGTCCCACAGCGCTTTGGGAAGGCACACATCACAGGTTGGTGCTGGATTCGACAAATACTTGGGGCCAAACTAACCAGGTTATTCACTCGTTGGACTGGTCGGTTGGTCTTTAGGACCATCAACTGCCGATGGTCATTAAGACCGTCAGCGTCAAACTACACCAAGAAACAGAAAAGTCTTTAACATCTTCAGGTCTCAAGGATAATTCTAAGACCATCTCTGGCTCTCACTATGTATGTGGACCTGGCAAACACGGAGAGACATTGATGAACCACACATTCCTCTGCTAGTGATGCAGGGCCAGTGTGTAGACCTACACAGGAATAAGAGCCGACCCTGCTGGATATTTGTCAGCGTTTACCTTCGACAAATGACGTAACTTGCAGCACCTAGTGACAGACATAACAGGCTGCCACCCAGCGGGGGAGAGGAAATATCGATTCTTATGCTAACCACGATGTCAACAGAAGACTGACCTGTTAGGCAGTAAATTTTTGCTACAAGAAAATGCTAGCGGTCCAGCAAGATACGTACACGTGATTTGCGTACATTCTCTACAAATGAAGAACATTACAAAACTGGATGGTTTCTGGGAAAGCCAGAAACCAGATATGTTATCCAGTGCATAAGATACGTAGCTGATGAGTTACCACTAATAGAAAGAGAACAATTTGCCAGTGTCCATATGCATTGAGAGGTTACGCCCTGATGACATTAGCCAATTAGTCTGGAAATAAAACTGGAAATTACTCCATACATAGCCGTGTCTTGTCAGTGATATCGACTGTGTTGCAACATTTGTCAATCTTGAGAAATGTGCGCGCTGGTTGTATGGTTCGTCTTCGGAGATGATTGCTGACATGACTTATCCCTTGGAAGGAACCTGAAGAATCCTTCGCAGATATATGACGCCCTTGACCACACCGTCACGCACAAATGTGGCTAACTATAACATTAGGGTGACCACCACTCAGGTGAACAACGGCAGGATAAATTGTTTGGAACGGGCCTGAGATAGGGTGCCACACAGAGTGCCGGAGTGTTGACGGGTATCATGGTAGGAATGATAGTGAGGACAGTGACACTGTGAATGGACTCAAAAGATGACCTTGATAAGGATTGGATTGTTCAAGAGGACCGTAATAATGTGCGTGAAGTGTTCAAGAGGAACGCCACAGGCGGGATGATCCGTTCAAGAGGACGGTGTTATGTTGAGCAGTAGACTGCTCAAGTTGATCGAAACAGAACTGAGTGGGCTTTTCAAGGGAACCATAATGAGGTGATCTAACTATCCAAGAAGCGCTTAGCAAGGGAGGTGGACTGTGTAAGAGAACGGAATGACGACACTTTTCAAGGGGGTTGTGACTAGACGAGTGACCTCCTCATAGTGACCGCGATAAGGTGTGTGGATAGTTCAACAGGATATGACAGAGTGAATGGCCTATTCAAGAGCAAGGGGGTGCCAGGTCAGGCCAACTGTATGACCCAGGAAGCACCAAGCCAGGTCAGGTGTAAGACCCAGGAAGCATTAAGCCAGGTCAGGTGTAAGACCCAAGAAGCACCAAGCCAGGTCAGGTGTAAGACCCAGGGAGCACCAAACCAATTCAGGATTAAGGCCCAGGAAGAAGCAAGCAATGTCAGGTGTAAGACCCAGGGAGCAACAAGCCAGGTCAGGTTATGACGCAGGAAGCACCAAGCTGAGTCAGGTGTATGACTCAGGGAACACCAAGCCAGGTCAGGTGTAAGACCCAGGGAACACCAAGCCATGCCACGTGGTGATAATATAAACTGAACCATGTCAGCTACACGGAAGCAATGTACGCCACTGGTCTGACCAACTTCCTTCTGTTTAAATAACTTTTGCCCATCCAAGTACACGTATAAACAAGCAAAATAAACAAATGTAAGCAAAGAGGAAGATAGATTGACGCGCGCGCGCGCACACACACACACACACACACACACACACACACAGAAGAACAAAGAGACAGGCAGACACATTAGCCAAGAGATCAGAAACTCACAGAAGGAAAGACAGACAGACATAGTCTCTCAGAGAGTGAAACAAAACAGGAGATATTACAGTAGAATTTATCGATAAAAGTTTCAGAATCAAGATGGCTGACTGGCAGTGGGAGGGTAGAAGTCTAAGGTTTTCACCCTGGAAAAAAAAAAGATTCATTGAAGCTGAACAACCGTACCTAACTACTTCACGGACCACAGTGATATTACCATAGACCAACTCTTCCTAGCGGCATAGAAGAGGGAACTTTGTAGCGAAAGGGACAAGAATTATGGTCGTAAGTACCTCTTTAGCAACTGTGGAACAAAGGTTTGATGAACTAAATCAGATATTTGATAAAGAATGATCACGGAACAATTTTCGGGACGCAGGATGCACCATGAGAAAACCATGACTCAATTGGAAAAAAACTTTTAATGACATAATTTCTTTCTCTCATTTCCACACACAATACCTTGAATATAGACAACTTTTGTTATGGTAATCCACTCTGAGGAAAAGCTGATCAGGTTATGCACGAACCTGAGTGTGTAGGTAACGAAGAAATAACGGTGCAAGGAGAGACAAAAACGAGCTTCAGGCGATATACAAGGGAGGTAACTTGACGGCCCTTAAACGTTCTTGAGAAACATAGAAGCTGGGAAATGACGGCGCTTAAACGTTCTTGTGAAGCATAGAAACTGGGAAATATAGTTCCACAGTGTTACATGACGTTCTGTGAAGTGTATAACGGGGGAGTTAGTTGATAGGTATGGAGAGAGGAGGTAACAGAAGAAAGGTATGTTCTTCAATAGAAGACTTCAAAGAGTTCAGGAAAGCAGATGTGTTCTTGAAGGAAATAGAAATGGTATAACAGCCAGGCATGCATTTCAAAGGCACAAAAGAGAATGAAATGAATGCAGTAGGATAAGGAAGGGAGAGTCAAGATATTTAGTCGAAGAAAAGGATATTTTGGGCGAGGGAACAAACAACACTAAGTGTTTCGTAAATCTGCCCAGAGCGAAGTGTCAGTTGAAAAGCAGTCAGACTCAAGGATCCACAGGAAAGGATTGCTGAAGTTGAAGAGGACATATTTGAGCATTTGAGGGTGTAAAAGTTAAGTTCCAGTGTGTATCATTTACAGTGGAGGATCACCAGGGCTATTTAGGTGGGGTCAGGAAGAGACCCTGTAATACACAGAAACTGTTGAACAGAATATAAGCAGATACTGATACAGATGATAATAGCACTGTTTATATTCTATTACAGTGCCGAGTCGTGCGGCCGGGATTACGTATCACTCTGCGTGTTTAAGGAGGAGAGTAGAAGCACTCGACCTGCCACTTGAGTTGTTCAGAAGCTTAATGGAAGGGGTATCGGTGCCAAGGGAGTGAAGGAGAACATATGTCATGTTCATATCTAAGAAAGGCGATTAAGAAAGCCAACTTAACCACAGGTCGGTACACCAAAGAACCATGTTCTCAAGATATTGATGAAGAAAATTTGAGGCCAGGTACGTGAACTTTGGCCAAGAAACAACTGTTCAAATAAGAGCAAGTATCGGAGGAAGGAATTCATGCATAACGAAACCTCTTTCATGATTGTCTACACTCTGGTCCAGAAAAAAAATGAGTGTAGTGGATGACATGCTTTCATAGACTACTACAATGCTTTGGGGTTTTGCACAAGGATATGGTGAAATGAGGTGGATTTCTAAGCGAGGTATGACAGAGTAAATCCTTTGGTGCATCAATAGTTACTGATGTGGAAGGGCGCGAAAGTCATGTGTCAGAGATGCGTTTGTATACTTCTTTAGGGTAACGAGTGGTGTACCGCAAGGCTTAGTCTTGGGACCTCTGTAGTTCCTGATCCTTGCAAGTGACTCGCCAGGACTTGATCTATCCCTGCATAGGTTTGCCGATGTGAAGCGGGCGGGCGAAACCATGGATAGGTCTGTGGGGCCTGGTTGTGGATGGAGGCTGTCTTTTCTGTGCATTACACATGACAGATAGAGAATGGATGTGAGCGAAGGAGGCCATTTCTTCGTCTGTTCCTGGCACAACCTCGCTAACGCGGAAAATGGCAAATATTTATAAAAGAAAGGTTTGCCGGTGATGCCAGAAGAGAATCGCCATAACCTACTCCAATTAAACTGATGAAACTGAGATTTGCATTTTACTGCTGGGTAAGGACAGGGACACAGTGAAACGATGGCAGGTGTTGACCCATCATCTCTCGCTCGGCAAATTACAGGAACGGACATAGGAAAGCTTCCGACGTGCTGAGCGTGTCACCAGAAGTGTCAGTGTTATGCTAGGCACTGTCAAAACTGCCACTATATATGTGGATTATAGGGCCTGTTGTTACCGGACTCCACCTGTTTCGAGATTACACCGCGAGTGAAAAGTCACCTTTGGCGCGGCTGCATCGCTGGGAGTGCAGTCTCGTCAAAGAACCTCTCACTCCAAAGTTCAGTTTGTAGAGTAGTTGCCCAGTTGTTTATTCTAACATTTTTCTCTAGTCTATTACCATTGGGATGGATCATAATGGCAGCACTGCCTGCCCTCCCAGTGGCAGAGTCGCGAGAACCGTCAGTATAGATGCATTGGGCAATGTTATTGTCAGTCTGCAGTTTCTTTATATGATCAAGAGCACTGGTTTTGGCAAAAGTATAAACTGACTTGAAAAAATGCAGAATGAAGTCTTAAGAATCACTCCAAAGAAGTCTACATTTCCCTGCTACCGGAAGTAGCGCAGCCTTGGGCTTTAGGGGCCTTTGGAAAGAGGTCTTGGATAACAATAGGACATTTTCATAAAAATTGGTTCTGGAATGGTAACAAATTTTAGGTTCAAATCAGAGCTTGTATACCCTGTTTGTCAACCCTTTGTATGATACAAAGTGAGTGATTTGCTTAAAGTAGGTCCAACGGTAGATAACAAAGGCTGTGCCTGAAGTTCAGGAGCTGAGCTTCGTGAAGCTGGGAGAAATAGAGATCTGTTTATAAGTCAGGAGTTTCTGATTCGATCTAGTAAATGTCGATGCTGAGCGGGTCTTTGAAATAAATGGAAACTGATCGACTGGAGAACAAATCAAGAGGCTAGAGAAAGAAGAAAAAACCAGGACACAAATGAAGAGATACACCTATTGTGTTGTTTATGAATGAACGGAACAATATGAATGGTATTTATGGATAAAATCTAAAGGTTGTATGATCGTAACAAAAGCTCGAAGGAAAGGATGTAACAAGGGTGGAACTTCCTCTCTCTATGTACAAACAGATGATTACAAATACACTATCATTCACACATTCATTCACATACGGGCCTCCATAATGTAGCGGTTAAGTTACTGACCATTTACCACAGGCCGGTCCGGGGTCAGGCCTGCATGGGGTCGAATCCTAGACGAGGCAGTTGACCCACAGTCAATACCAGCTACACAGAGGAAAAGCAGGGTACATACACACAAGATTAAGAGACGGGGCAACACGAGTATAAAACTCCCTTGCCGTAACACACAATCTGTAATCACGAATATGATACACTGATTGGAAACAATGATCATGTGATGCTTAAGTCTGATTATGTGGTTGATGGGGAAGTTAAAAGAGTATACACGAGACAAAACGTAAAGAGGAGACACAAGCGTGGAGACCACACAGATTTAACACTTTCTTGGGTAAAATAAATAGGGAAAAGGAGTTCAGTAGCCAGGAACTAGGGTAATGTGGTGAAAAGTTTGTCTTAAATTCACAATGAAGGAGTAGGACTGTGGAGACTAGTAGCCTTAAATATAGAGGGAAGGCTAAGAAAGAAGGAGAAATGGTGTCGAAGGAGCCTTGAGATGAGCTGGGTAAAAGGGCGCGGAGTGAGTATGACAGGATACGAATGAAGGAACAGAAACTTTGAAGCGAATATTGTCGAAAAGTCGAGAGAAAATCCAAAAAACCTTTCCATGAATATCAAAAAGCAGCTCATCAGGCTTAGGAATTTAGAGGACAAAGTTGTTTAGGATGATGGCAGGATGTGTGGAGAGCTAAATCCGACAGTGAAAAGAGGCAATTCTTATCCTGTTTCTCATTCTCACTCACACTTGTTCTCTGTTCTTAATTTCTACCCTACAAGAACACGAATACGTGTGGCATAACCACCATACCCACTCCGCTAATGTGGAAACCCCATATAATGAACATCGCAATATCTGCTTCCCAAAAGTTCGAATTGTTTTAAAAAGGAATTATTTTTCTTTAGTCAGCAACATTTTCGAATATACAGGGTTCTCATCCTCGCTTCCATACAACGCCGTTGGGAATACTATACCATCAAACGTACCCGTATCTTTGCCTCTTTCTCTATACAGTCTTCTGTGCGTCCAGGATCTTTACCCCCTCACCCACCCTATGGCTTACCTCAGCTCCAATGGTTCCGTCCGCTGCTATGCCCACTCCCAGGTATCTCAAACACTCCCACTCCCTCCAAGTTTCCTCTATTCAAACTCCACCTCCAACAAACCTCCCCCTCTCTACTGTTAAACGTAACAGTTTGCTTCTATTCACATTTATTCTCAAATTTCTCTTTTCACACACTCCCCCAAACTCCGAAACCAGCTTCTGCAATTTTTTCCCCACTCGGCTCTGCCACAAGGGACATTAATCTAATGAAAACAAAGTGCTTGGCGAGGGAGTCCGTATTTCCAAGAAGGAACCCACGCTGCCCCACAGATGTCAGTCCACACCCGCACTCTAGCCAAGAATCACAGATACAGCAACTGACGTATCCATGAGAGTCAAATGAAGGATACAAGATTCTAGGTACATAGCAACAAAAGGGGACGATCATCCGTTGAAATGCAAATGGTTTAAATCTTTTCAAGGACCAGATGCTAATAAAATCTCATCACCCATAGAAGAGATATTCTTGTGACGTCTAAGGCTCTTGCGGAGTCCCCATCCCGCAGCCATCAACCTAGTCTGCCTGTTTTATATTCCAAACTCCCGCCGTCGCGTCTCTAGGTATTACATCCCTTGGCTTACCCTCCA
>JAUUDW010627598.1:0-11418 GCA_032361385.1 Panulirus guttatus
TGAGCACCATACATGTGAGTCCCTAAAATAGGCATACAACTACCCGTCATGGTCAACAGTGGATTAATGAAGTTTCCTGGAAGCTCCATTGGCTCATGCTCTTTGGCAACCAGCAGAGTTTAAAATGTACACTGAATTCAGTCTGTAGTAGAAATTACGTGCATAATGATGCCAATAGCATCGTGATACACAAGTGCTGATTGAGGCAAATTGCACCAATATGGTTAAAGAAGTGATTCAAGGATGGAATGACTGAAGGAAGAGGTAGGAGGAAGAATGTGGCAAGGTTAATACCACCTGCTGTGACCCACATGATAAAATATCTTCCTCATCGGAAAAAGCTGTGTTAGAAACTCACTGTCCCATCTTCCTTTTTTGCCTGTTTTGTTTTGATATTCTCTCAGAAAAAATTTTGAAATTTACTTTACCAAGACAAAAAAATGGTCTGTGCAGGTTGACTGTGGATGGGGAGGTCAGGTTTTGGTATATTATGCATGACCTGAGAAATGGATGTGAGTGAATGAGGCCATTGTTCGTCTCTTCACGATACTACATTGCTATGGAAAGCATTGGCAGCTACTATAAAAACGAATAATTAAATGCTTTGGTAAAGTCAAGAAAAACAGCATTCATCCTCATTCCTTGCATAAAAGTTTAATGAAATGTGTGGAGGTGAGCTAGTAACTAAGTTCCTATACTTTTACCTGATAAAATCCATGATGGCCTTCAGTGAAACAAAGCACTTATCTTCAGTCCGGTCAGGCTTTCCAAAATGTTTTCTAATCTCTGTTTCAAGCACGTTAATGAACATATGACGGTATATACTTACCTTGCATCTATGGGTACCTATGATGAGATTTTTGTCTAAAGGCCGGGCTAGTGCAATGCTCACTACACATCTTGCTAGATAACAATTTTTTTTCTCTGCTGCCATGTACATTCTGTAGTTCACCTGGAATCAACTTCAACCACACATGGTTTTCTTTTAAGTGTTGCTGTAGTGGCTCCACACATTTCTCTGCTGGAATATTTTTTCTACATTTTTTGCTGGACTCGCATATATTTTTGTTTAATAACTTTTTGATATGTGAAAGCTTAATAATTCAGTATCTTCCTTGCTGAGATGCTTTTAGGTCCAGAATATGATTCTTGATGCTCTCAATTAACTGCCATGCATATAATGTTGTGCATCTTTCTCTTCTAAACTGCAGTGTTCAAGTTCTTTAGAGTTCTCATGCGAGTTCATATACTCCAGTTCCTTAATCTTGCTAGCAAAGTGTTTCTGAATTATCTCTAAGTTGTTTATTACCAGTAGTCTGACTAGTGACCATACAATGCAGCAGTATTTAGTTTTGCTTCTTATGTAATACATTTAGCATTTTCATGTTTACTGTCTCTCATTGTGAAAGTTCTCATTATTCTACCCCTCACTGTTTAGCTTGATAGTACTATCTTATCTGTGTTCCTCAAATTTAAGTTCCTTATCTATGATAACTCTTAGGTCTTTGACATTTTCTTCACTTCCTATGAGTTTCCTTGTTGATTGATATATTACTGATCATTCCATAACATATAACAATTCAAATTTCTTTTCATTATCCCTCTCACTGTGACTGGGAGTGCACACTAGTAATTCTTGAATTGGCTACCTTTGCCTCAAGGTGAATCATACAATCATTATTGCTAGTATAAGCATCCATGCACTATTATCAGACATTACTGCCTAAATTTGTCCCATACACTGAGAAGTATACATGGATATGTTGAGGAAGAGAATACATTATCTGCACCATTATGTAATAATTTGTGAAGCTACGACACTTATAAGATAATAAATATTACTGATGAAAATCTCTTAGTACTCACGTTTATTCATGAATATAACACTTCTAAAAATAACCTTAAATCTCATACATGTGCCTGAAAGTACTCCTGGAGTAACTTATATGTCTGGCAGCAGAACAGAGTAAGTTAAAGGAAATGTAACATGTAAATGATGTTTCATGTTGAGCTGTATATCATTTTATTTAGAGAATTATGTTCTAGTTAGTTGTAATAACAAACCTATGGAGATACTAAAAATATTTGAAAATATCCTACACTCAGAGTACACAATAGATATTAGGACTGCCACAGTAAAAGGGTTTAATTCCATGAGATTCTGTTCTGTCCAATTATAAACAATATTAAAGTTTTTTTCTGCATTTCTTCTTTGTCTTTCTTTTATCTTGTTATCTTACTCTCACGTCACTTGCAAAACATATGACTATACTTTCTCTCACTTCTTTTCCAACGTTTGATACCTGTAATCATTATCAAAACGGTAGTGAAGCCAATATCTTTCCTTGAGGTGCTCCTCATAGAGCATCTCCCCTTCAGATATGGTTCAATTTGTGATCACTTTGAATTTTCTCCAAGTTAAAAACTCTTTCATATATTTTCCTAGTTTCCTGTTTTGCTTTGCTGCTTTCTCTGATAAAACTTTGTATGTTCGTTTACTTTATCTAGTACTACAGTCCACAAAAAGCGTCCATTTTCTCTCCCTGCAACATAGTTTCATATATTTCATTGCAGTGGGTTTGGGTGCTTTTACCTGGCCTTCATCTACAAAGCTGTTAATCAAATGCCCCACATGTCTTCTCTTTTTTCATTCATTAACATTAATTACCATATTTTTCCCCACATAAGACACACACATTATTAAAAAAAAAGTCTTCATAGATCACCCAATGCCAATGATTTGGCATAATTTTTCAAGACATTCCTTGCTAAGTAAAGGGTGTGTCTATAAGGTGGTGCATACATAATGTAGCAAGAAATGGGGTATGTGATGTCATGCTACCTGGTCTATACTGTTTTACGATTAGCCTAGATTCTCCTTTGTGTCCTGGTGTTACACATGCCATTTTGTGTATAAATGCTACAATGTTTTGATCAATGCTTTATCTGATCAATATCACCAACAGTTCTGCTATTGTCATCTTTCTGCAGTTAAAGAAAATAGCTGGGGTTCCATCTGGTTCTGAGCTCTGAAAGTTAACTGGTTACCTGTTTTAATTATGTCTCTGTTATCTTAAATTATGTAATGACATTTTCATCATTTTGATTAAACAGTTTGTTACCTTCAACTCTATTTTTTTAATGTTGGGTATCTACTAAGAGATTTTGCCAAAAGGCAGGGCAAGTGTAAAAGCCCTCACCATATATGCTGTTTCTCTCTGCCACCCCGCCCATAAAATAATTACTTACTTTGGATTCATCTGGGACTGCCTTCAACCTTTTTAAATAATTACTTACTTTGTGTTCATCTGGGACTGCCTTCAACCTTTTAATAAGTTTCCTTTTAAATGTTTTTGTAGTCATTCTAAGCAAATTTCTTATTTCTCCTGGTAATTCACTGCACAGCATTTCTAACTCCACTGTATATCATTTCTAACTTATACAAGGCTCTCGAATATTTTTGTCTGATACATTTTCGATATCTTCCACGGTATTCTTGCAGACGAAATAACTTTGTTCCTTCCTTAATGAGAGGCTTTTAAACTCTTTACACTATCCCTAATAACTTCAATTTCTTAATATACCTAAATTAACATGCACAGTAACTTTCTGTTATTCTTTCTATTATATTAAGTTCTAGTTTTCTCAGCCTCTCATCCAATGCTCCATCCCCTCAAGTTTGCTCATGAAGCACTTCTGTATACCCTTAAACTTTATTTCCATTTGTTTTGTTGGTGGCCATACAACACAGCAGTATTCAATGAAGCATCTTATGTATTCATCAAAAATTTTCATCAATAGCTCTCTGTCTCATGCAATGAAAGTTCTCATTTTCATATCACTAATTAACTGGCTCAATCTTGCCACTTCCTCAATATGTTCCTTAAATGCTAGTCTTTCACTTATGATGATTCCTACATCTTTGACACAGTTTCACTTTCTATCAATTTTCTTGTTGGTCTTGTGTAGTGTCATCAATGTTTTGTTAACTGTTCTGTGAATCATTTGCTATGTCTATCTTTTTACATCTCTTTTTGATCAGCTGATCCTGTCAATTTGCTTACACTAATCATCAGCGAAACACCTGATTTCATTTATTTCTTTGTTGATGTCTGATATCATTATCATAAAGAGAAATGAGGCATCATCATTCCTTGTGATAACCCCAATACAGAGACAGAATAGTACCTACCTCTAATCATCTAAGATGAGAATTTGCCAAAAAAAGGCAGGGCTAGCATGTTGCACTCACCACATTTCTAATAACCTGTAACAGGATTGCCTACTGAAAGAATTAATTAAGGTTCTGTTCATTTCTATACAGTTATTAACAACTTATCAACTGGAAATGATCAAGAAGTCATTTCTGGAATGAATACTGTTTTGGCAATTATGATACTAGTACACAGTTAACTCTTAAATATTCCATATTTGAATCCTTTTTTTGCTTGTACAAAATGAGTATTTTCCCTAAAATGGTGTGATCTTTTTTCTTCTTAAGCTTTAGCCAACTGTTTCTGGATCATAGTTCTGAAACTAAAACAAGCAATCAATACATAACCAAATTACTAAAAAATTCTACTGCCACAAAACATTTCACAACAGTTTCCTTCCATTCCTTTAATATTTCCTTACAATAGGTTTCTTAGCTCTGAAAGTAGTCCTGGTTTCCCTTTCTGGGCCATTTCAAGCCTATCTTGGTGTATTTCATAATTGCATAACATTCACAGCTTTTCATCATTTGCAATTTATCTCTAAAAACAAGGAATTATGAGCTTCAGTGTCCACACTCTCAATTCTAACATTTAACTGTTTTCCTGCATACAGCATACCCCTTTATTATGTGGCCTGTCCTTTTTTCATGTGTCATATCCTACCTAACAGCAAGTACTTTTCTTTTTTAAACATTCATCAATGACTCTCAATTTCTACATTAACATACATAATCAACCCATCATGTCTTAATATTCCAGCATTTGTATTACTTTTCCCATTTTTACTTTACTTGATTCTTTTGATCACATTTATCATGTATTAACTATTGGTTTGTTTGAGCTGACATCACTGAGGTAAGCTGTTATGTATGGTATTGTCCACATACCAGAACACAAAGGTCTTAAACTACATGAGCTGACATGACTTGCAGTGAAATATGACTCTCCACCTCATCTGATGTTTCCTTATATCCATACTTACTTTATAAAGCTTTTATGGGTGTTCCAGATTCTACCTGCTTGTAGTTGTGCAATGCCTTAAAGGTCACCTTTGGCAAGTTTGTATCACTGTTTGTTGAGGATTGGGAGTGCATATATTGCAACAAACACAATGAAGTGAAATCTATCCCATAATAAATTTGCATCTTTCTCAACACTCGTCTTCCTATTGATCCATATTGTCTTCCTACCATGAGCATATAGCTTTTACCATGCACCTTACAGTAATTCTATCTATATATATCTCTGATGCCTGTTCCAATTGGAACAGTAATTCTGCTAACAATAAACATGATGATGTTAAATCTTGACGGTATTTTAGATATTACTGGTCTCTTATATTCCTTGAATTTCTGGACTTTTTTTTTAATAATACAATAATTCCTAAAATCTATTCATGCACACATTGTGCTTTTTTCCAAAACTTCATCGCCATATCCAGCATTAGCAACATAGTGCCAGGAACAGAGGAAGAAAGGCCAAATTTGTTCACATCCATTTTCTTACTGTCATGTGCAATGCACTGAAACCACAGTTTCCTATCCACAACCAGGCCCCACAGACCTTTCTATGGTTTATCCCATCCATAGCACATGTCCTGGTTCAGTCCATTGACTGCATGCTGACCCATGTATACCACATCATTCTAATTTTCTCTATCCCATGCACACTTTTCATCCTTCTGCATATTCAGGACCCATTTGCTCAAAATCTTTTTCACTCCATCCTTCCACCTCAAATTTGGTTTCCCCGTTCTCCTTGTTCCCTCCACCTCTAACACATACATCTTCTTTGTCAACCTTTCCTCACTCATTATCTCCATGTGTCCAAACTGTTTCAGTACATGTTCTTCAGCCCTCTCAACCATACTATTTTCATTACCACACCTCTCCTCTACCCTTTCATTATGTACTTGGTGAAACCATCTCCCATCACATTTTGTCCTCAAACAGTTCATTTCCAACATATCCACCCTTCCCCACACAGCTTTATCTATAGTTCATGCCTTGCATCCATATAATGTTGTTGGGATTACTATACCTTCAAACATACACATTTATGCCATCTCATATAACAGTCTCTCTTTCCACACATTCTTCAGCTTTTCCAAAACTTTTGCCCCCTCACCCATCCAATGACTTACTTCCACTTCCATGGTTCCATTTGCTGCCATGTCCACTCCAAGGTATCTAAAACACTTCACTTCATGGTGCTTACATGTTTAAAAAAAAATGGCTGTACTCTTTGTGAAATAATTTTTACAAGGAATTTGACACTTCAGTTCCAGTATAACTGAATCTCAACCTTTTATCTCTGCCCAACATAGAATACCCTGGCCTGATACTCACTTATGGAATTACCAGTAATTCCTGCAGTAAACTAAAACCCCTATCCTGTCTCACAACTCAAGAAACTGATAGGCTATCTATTTGCTATTGGTTTAGATAATCCTATTTGCAACTAAATTTCATATTACAAAGTATGATTCTCCTATGATATGTTCCTTAGCCTTTAGCATCCATGTGCATGGTTCAAAACCTTCTCGTTAAGTCCTCCTCCACGTCAATGGCTTTCACAATAATGTCATCAAATTACATTAAAAGTTTTGAACTCTGGTACTTACCTGCCTGACAATGGCTTTGCAGAAACTTACCTCCATCCTTATCTCTTCCTGCAAATGACAAAAAAATAGGAGACTCCCACTATATCTGCACTGCATAAGTTCTTAATAACCTCCATTCCACTAACAGAGCAAGAGAAAAGTAAAGCTGGATTCACTCCATTCAGAATGTCAGACCAATAGATAAACTACGAAGAGAGACAGACAGACATATAGGTAGAAGGACAGTGAGTGGCTTCAACAACCACAACAGATAAAAAAGTTTTATCAGAGTCTAAGCCTATATTCAACCTCTAAAACTTTATTTAGGTCTAATCAATCACTATCTCACACTTATGCACTATAGTGAAGTGAGTGCCTCTGGGACATACAAGATGGAAAAGTGCACTGAATTGTTGAAATCAACATGTTTCAATTGCTTGCATAGAGTTCAGAAGTAAATGTTGGTTAAACCATCGATGTTTTACACCATAAGCTTCCAGTGTCATTGATGTCATCACTAACTGGAGCCTTGAAATGAAAACCTTTTAGTTCTCTCCTTGTTGCGGAAAATGGTCAAACCAATGTACATCTATTACTAGTTCTAAATAAGCTAAAGATAAAGACCTCAATCACAGCAAATAACAACATGGGCTACCAAGTGTCAACTGTCCCCGATTATCAGTGACAGAACCAGGGAATACTGTCACTTCCAAACATGGAATAATTACAACTTTAAATTCTACCTTCACTAGACTGTTAAAAATTAATCAGCAATAACCTCAGTCGAACACAGAACTGCAATGTCTATTAATAAAGAAATCATACACATAAAGAATTCATGAAAAGAAACAAACATATCATAAAGCTTAAAGTAAAACACTAAAGTCAGAAGAATTTCAATAAAATAATGAGCTTTATAAAAGGTCAACAATCTCATGATAAAATCTAACAGATATACTTTGAAAAAAATGCTTAATTAAACTGGTCCTAAAATTCCATTTCCTACTTTATGCTTAATCTAGTTTGTATAGCTACATTAAAATCTACAAAAAAAAATGTATATCAAATATCTGTTATTGTGAAATGAAATAAACTTCACAGATAATGGGTTCTACATCTTTTAAATACAAGCTCTGATTCTTTAAACACAAGGAATCTATGCGAAAGGCATTAATATCTAATATTTTCAGAGGGAAAGAGTGACTTCCTATTCTCTTTGTATTATAAAAATGGAGCCATTACCATTCTAATCTAATTTTCTTAGAATCCTTACTGAGCACAAACCTATGTTTTGATGGAAATACCCACTTATATAAACTATTACCAACAGACAGAAAGACCACAGAAAGTATATATGAATGAATATGAAATCTGCAGTAATGAAAAAAGAGTATCATTACATTTGCCATACTTTGCATTTTGAGATGTAAAACAGTGTGCTATATTTCTTCTGGGTTACATCATGCATTGGTATCTTTGCTCTTTTATTTGGCAAAGGCACTTAACAAGACTGGAAAGCTATTGGGTACAATTGGAGGGGGTGAAGGAATTTCCTTTAATGGAATTACCAGATACTTCTCTATGCCTAATGTCTGCTATCTCTTACACTGAAAACTTTCATGCCTTCTAGTAAAACATACTTGATGAATGGAATGGCAACAAAAGCCATATACAACTCTGTGGCTGAATGGGTTACATATGTTTTGAAATTAGATGCATACTTCTAGAAAATCTGAAGTCATTCATGCCCCAGAGCCCCCTAGCTAAATGAAATTAAGAGAGCATTGGTTTGATCATTCCCTCACAATCAAAATTATAATGTTCTAATAATAAGTATACATTTGCTTAACTGTCGAAAATTTTCCCACAACAAAATCATTACTTTTCTAACTAAATCATTCACTCATTTCCTTTCTTATTACTTTCTTTCATAATCACATAATTCTTATTCTACCATTTCCTTTCATGTCATTTTCTTGCAAAACCACAATTCTGGTAATGGCAACTCATCCCTTTAGCTTTACACAGTTCTTTTCCTACTATAAGTGTGGTGTAAATACACCTTTAAATGAATATCACCAAAGTAGTGCATTACACTTATTCATCTTATTTCATTATACAAATAATCTCTAATCTTATTTCAAAGAAAAAAGTTAAAGAATATAGTATGAGAAAGAGATTAAATAATGTATAAAAATTATAACAAATAATAAGAAGTACCAAACAAAACAAAACAAGTGGAGTAACATTGCTTATCTTGAATTCAATCGTATCCAGAGGTCATGATAATATTCTAACACTATTAACCATACAAAACAAGGAATGCAATGTACATTTAAGAATCAACATTTAGAAGAAATCCTCTTCAAGTAATTCCCAGATAAGCTGTGTAATACGATGAATACAGAACTTTTTTACTGCCAACTGAGCACTACTATGGACTGAAATTATCATTAATTGATTACTTTCATACAAAGCAATGATAACGTCACAAAATCCAATTGTACTAGTAAAGCTGTTTGGGAAGGCTAACATGACATTTTAGTTGAGGTAAAAATTACAATAAAAACCAATGCCTAATAGTAACGGATATCAAGTTTCAAAGGTAAACTAAGCTGTAAACCTAAACATATGTTCCATCATATTTGCTTTCCTATATAGTATGATAAAACTAAACATGGTTTAATTCTGGCTCTCAGGTGAAGTAGAATTTTAGGAATCTCTTTGCCAAAGAGAATAGTCTTTCAAAATAAAATAAAATAGCTGAATTCTAATTGAAGTTAAAAATGAGAGGTAATGACAAATAATGTTAAAAATTCATTATCATCAATTAAATTACCTCCACTAAAGAAATGACTATAATTCTTACCATATATTTCATAGACATTTCAAAATAGTTAACTAATAAATACTTCTGAGGAATTCTTTTTATCTTCAACATAAACTATGAATAAACAAACAGAGATTTACAAGCATCTACAGATAACTTAATATCTAAATCATGAGCAGAATCAAACATACAGTGTACGTAAAAAAAATTAGATGATTACCGTTACACATGAGGCTTTCATGCATAAGGTTTCATTTACAGAACAAATCCTATTACTCTTTATGGTGAGGATACTACATGTCTGGTAGCACAGTGTAGTCTTCCAAGCCAGCTGAACACATCTGCCACCTCAGGATTTGTTCCGCAATAAAAACTTGACACAATAAAGCCTTATCTTAAATGGTAATTGTCAGACTTGTTTTCCAGACACTGTATACCTAAGTAATGATCAAAGTAAAATGTTTCTTTTGGTTGTATAGATACTGATGCACACAGTGGGCATACATAGTCTAATTTGGCCTGCTCAGAAACAGACATTCAAATTCATGCTATAATACAGCCTACTCATCATTTAAGCTGATACACCTTGATAAATTTGAGAAACTACAAAGCACATGCTTTCCCCTGTTAAAGATATGGTATATGTTATTACGAGAAATTATGCATAAAATTTTTGCTGTGCCTGAGAAGAAAATACTTGTCATGACTTGAAATATTTTGGATTTTTTCAATTAAGTGAACAGCTTCAGTAAGTGAAATCTCAGTCAAAATGAAACTGATCACACAGGTATGAGCAATTGCTAAATGCAATGGCTAAGCAACTAACAAAATTCTACATGGTAACATATCACCAAATCTAACTCCTACTAAACTGTTTATCACAGTTAATTGCTCAAAAGGAACTAGTAGCAATGAGCATACGTCCTTGTGGTACCTATATACATTCAGTCATGTTTTACTGTTTCACATACCAACCCAACTGTTCTTTCATTATCATTGTATATTTGTTCAGTATCATTTAAATTCTTTAGGGGATTACATAATATCAACACTATTATGCATATCCTTCCTGCAGTTACTGTTCCCATTCTGCACTGTATGACAAGGCCATCTTCACCACTTCCTGAAACTTAAGGCTAACCTATTCAAGAGGATTGATTAATTTGTGCCACTTTCACCACTAAGAGGGCCAATCCTCCGCCTCCTTTGTCTTTACTTTCCCTATTTTCTATCATGTATCCTCTGAGCAGAACAGGTGAGATCTTATCTCTTTAACAAACTTCATTTCCAAAACTCCAACAATATCTGGTGCAGTTTTCCTATGCAATCCTTGAATTCAACCTCTACCATTAACTACCAATCTATCCGTATTCATATACAATACTTTCAGTTTGACATTACCATCTCCTAGCACTCCTGACCTATCTGCAGTGTTGGCAGGGATACTCCATCCTCTTACATAGTTAAATGTCTCCAGTTTTTTGCCTTCTGCCTGTATTCTTTGCTTTTCTCCCACTCTTCCTTTAAGCTATCACATATGATGAATACTAACTGAATTCCATCTTATCTTTAAGTTTCTTAGCTTGCTTAAGTACCTCCTGGTTAGATGACTCCAAATGGAATGTTACCATAACTAGTCATGCCCTTAGATCCTGATTACAACTACCAATAATATTCCTTTCTTTTATCAAAGAAATTGCATCTAGCAATTCTATAGCCTCCAATAATCTTTCAATAAGCATAACTTCTTCCTTTTTCTTTTCTTTTTCAAC
>JAUUDW010627639.1:0-11416 GCA_032361385.1 Panulirus guttatus
CTTTCCTCAAACATACTACCTATCTCTCCTTTCTTCTCATCTTGGTTACATCCACACACATTCAGACACCCCAATATCAGCCTTCGAGGACGAGCAATTCTTCAATTTAATGGACTAATAAGGAAGAGGGGATGTCCGTTAATGCTGAAAGTCTGTTAAATCGAACGTAACCATTTTTTTTATACAATATACATTATACAGTAATACAATATACAGTTCACACGCTTTCTTTCAACTCCTCTATCACTTGATGCTATTTTGAACTGTAAGGATTGCAAAATTATTTAATAAATGAGGTCACAACTGTCTGTATACAACCTGACCGCACAACAGATTGAAGCAGACTGAGACCGAAACAAAGCGAGTATACCCCATGCTACCAAAAAAGTAAGATATGAAATGCACATGGTACGACATTAGAGATTTTTGAACTTTTTTATTTTTTTTTTCAATCATCAGTAATTAATGTATTATTATTTGCTGGTCCGTTAATCTGAAATCCGTTACATCAGGGTTCGTTAAATCGAGGGATTACTGTATACAGTTAAATCAAGGGATTACTGTATACAGTAATTCCTCGAAATAATGGATCCTGATATAATGGATTTCGAATTTAACAGACCAAGCAAATAACTATATATTAACTGACAAAAATTGAAAATAATGTTAAAAAATTAGAAAATCTCAAACTGTATACAGTAATCCCTCAATTTAACGGACTAATAAGGGGAGAGGGGTGTCCATTAAACTGAATGTAACCAATTTTTTATACAATATACAATGTACAGGAATACCAAAAACATGTACGATATGAAATGCGCAGGGTGTGGCATTTGAGAATTTTTTCTTTTTATATTTTTTCAATTATTATTTATTGATGTATTGTTATTTGCCCGGTCTGTTTTAATCCGAAATCCACTATATCGGGGTCCATTAAATTGAGGGTTGTGTGGTTAAAAAAGCAGAAAAGGGTGTGTTGAAATGGTTTAGACATGTGCAACGAATGAGTGAGGAAAGGTTGACAAAGAGGATGTATGTGTCAGAGGTGGAGGTAACAAGGAGAAGCGGGAGACTAAATTGGAGGTGGAAGGATGGAGTGAAAAGGTTCTGAGCGATTGGAGCCTGAACGTAGGAGGATGAAAGGCGTGCATGGAAGAGAGTGAATTGGAACAATGTGTTTACTGGGGTCGACGTGCTGTTAACAGACTGAACCAGGGCATGTGAAACATGAGGTAAACCATGGAAAGGTCTGTGGGGCCTGGATGTGGATAGGGAGCTATATTTTTGGTGCATTACTCATGACAGCTAGAGACTGAGTGTGAGTGGATGTGACCTTTTTTTGTCTGTTTCCTGGCGCTACCTCACTGACACAAGGGTTGGCGATGCTGTTTCCTGTGAGGCAGGGTGACACCAGGAATGGATGAAGGTGGGCAAGTATGAATATGTATATGTGTATATACGTATATGTATGTGTAAGTATATTCATTTTATATATCTATTTATTATACTTGATAGCTGTTTCCTGTGTTAGCGAGGTAGCGCCAGGAAACAGACGAAGAAAGATCCATTCACTCACATACACACACATAAACATACATGCACATATATGCACAATACATACATATACATACCAACATATACATATACATACACATGCATACACACATATACACATTCATACTTGCTCGCCCACATCCACTCATGATACCACCCCGCCCTACAGGAAATAGCATCGCCACCCCCTGCATCAGCAAGGTAGCACCAGGAAACAGACGAAAAAGTGAAGTGTTTTAGATATCAGGGAGTGGACTTGGCAGCTAATGGAAGCATGGAAGTGGAAGTGAATTATAGGGTGGGGGAGGGGAAAAAGGTTCTGGTAGTGATGAAGAATGTGTGGAGAGAATGTTGTCTCAGAGAGCAAAAATGGGTATGTTTGAAGGACCAGTAGTTCCAACAATATCATTTGGTTGTGAGGCATGGGCTATAGATACGGTTGCATGGAGGAGGGTGGATCTGTTCGAAATGAAATGTTTGAGGACAATATGTTGTGTGAGGTGGTTTGGTCAGGTAAGTAACAAAAGAGTAAGAGAGATGTGTGGTAATAAAAAGAGTGTAGTTGAGACAGCAGAAGGTGTGTTGAAATGGTTTGGACATATGGGAGAATAAGTGAGGAAAGATTGACAAAAAGAGGATATATGTGTCAAAAGTGGAGGGAACAAGGAGAAGCAGAAGACCAGATTGGAGGTGAAAGGATGGAGTGAAAAAGATTTTGAGCGATCGGGGCCTTAACATGCAGGGGTGGGGTGAGAGGCGTGCAGGGAAGAGTGAATTGGAAGTATCTGGATCCTCTGATTCAGGTACTAAAACAGCATTATTTGCATAAAGTAACTGAGTTAACTTCCCTTTTGTTATATCAGGATTCATTAATACAGTGAAACTATGTCATCTCATTCATCTCACATAATGTCCTATCCATAAAAAATAAACAAACATGATACTGCACACCTCTGATGCACTCCCACATTATTTCAAATAATTTATTTGTCACGCAAGACTGCTAAAAATAATCCTTATCATACTTCATACCTTCTTTAATGATGACATCTTCATCAAGAGCCAATGACCAATCAAATTTCTTGCTACCTTTAGCTAATGGAAGAGGTTGTGCCAGCACAGTTGATTCTGTTGGCTGTAGAGCTGTAAAAAGAAATATATGAAAAAGGGAAAGGAGATAATGTTGGAGGTGATGAAGGGGATGCAGGTATTGGAAGGTATGGATAAGGAAAAGGTAAAAGGAAAGAAGGAGTATGAGAAGGTAAAGGAGGACAGAGAGAATACAGTTGTGCAAGAAAGAATAACAACAAGGATATAAAAATACTTGGGTTAATGGATAGGGACTCACAATGATAGGTGAAAAGGAAAATTCCAAGTTATTTAATATTTCTACTCTCAGTTACTTATGTATCATGATCATACATGCATCTTCTGGAATTAATTGAAAAACTTTGGGTCTAAAGCCCTAGCTCCAAAGACTAGCAAAAAGGCTGGGATAGTCAGTTCTCAAGTGAATGACTTGCAATCCTGCTTCCCAATAATATGAAACCCCCAAAAACCTCCCAAAAAAGAATTTACCAAAATATGATGGAAAACCAAACAATAAAGCAAGACTCATATCTTTAATGAAAAAATACCTGACCCTGGCTATCAAAGCAAGATTATAATCAATGTACAATCTTTTGATATGGAGAAGGCAACTGAAAGAGCAAACAATGGCCAGAAACTTATATGCATCCTTTTCCTCTTTCAAAGTGAAAAAGAAGAAAGCTTATTTGGTATTTGTGAATGCCTTTATTCAAATCAACTACTGAAATTCGGTAAACTGATCAAAAGCAAGATTTTCAGTTAGTAACATCAATAATATTCTTCAATATCTATTTTACCTGTTATGCCCATCTGTTTTTCTTGAGCTTCTATATTTTTGGCCACCGATGCCTTATTATCCAAACTTTCTGATATTCCTAAAGATGAAGTTGACTGTGATTCTGAACTTTCATAATCTGTGGGGAAAAATAAACTTTCATTTTAATTGAAATTTTCTTTTCCATTCTACCTGACCATTTTTCTCCACTACTTCCTTACAATTTAATTTTCCTTAAACTTTCTGAACACTACTCTATCCACTTCCCTGATCTTTGTTCAGTTTCTCAAGCATACTAAATTCAAGCAGAAGTGTTCTACTGGAAATCCTTTTCATTTCATGCAAATACAGTACAAACATAAATCTACATAGGGTGAATGAAACCAGAATCAATAATGATTATCACTTATCATCTTTCATATCATCTTTGTAGTAATTTGGTATTCCCTTTCCACCCACAATTCATAATGGTTCAAGCAAAATTTTCTCAAATTGTAACAACTTTAGCACACACATACTCTTTCAATTTGTCCCTGATCTTTTCTTTCATCACCTACTATATCTACTTGCACTGATCTGGATTATATGCACTTATTAAGTCATTCTCTCTATATCTACCCTCGAATACACTTAAACTATATTTCCTCAGAGTTTCTGGCTGTATTTAAATGTTATCCTTACCCTTCAATTTCTCATTCATGACTAAGCATAGTGGGGTTTTCAAAAATATTACTTCACACTTTCTCACAGAGGAGTTTTTCAGTATACTTAACAATGGAAGACTCCATTCCATAACTAAATGCTAAAAATCCTCTTACCTGTGACTGGCTTTGGTACTGCACACCATATCAGTCTTGACTTGTTGTTGGGACTCATATACATCCGATCTTCAAAATGTAGTGAACATACCCTCATAGACATCCGTTTGGCGATAGCTGTACTGTGATTCAAATCTGGCCTTTTTATCAAATCACACCATATCTTAAACCTGGAATGATGGAAGGTTATGTCAAAACAGTTTCCAGTAATTTGAAATATGTGAAATACAAGTATACAATCCCAAATCCAACAAACTACATTGGAATGCCTCAGAAAAAGTACAAAGGGTAAATTTCATGCCTATCTATCAGACAGATTATCTAAAAGAGATACTGAAATACAGACTAGTTTTCCTGATGAGTGTGGTTTGTAAGGTTCTAGAAAAGATTATCAGAAGGCAAAAGGATGGCTTTCTACAGGAGAAATTACCTATGCAAGGGTCAACAAAATTTCAGGAAAAAGGAATCATACGTGACAAACCTCTTAGATCTCTACGAAAATGTGAGCTTTGTCTTAGACAAAAAAGAAGGCTGGGTGGATTCACTGTATTTGGACTGCCATAAGGCATTTGACATTGTGCCACAGGGGAGGATGATTAAGTCGGATCATCAGGCAGGAATGAGCAGAAATACTCCTTCAGTGGATCATCTTATTGAAAGAGAACAAAGGACACATGTCTGAGGAGAGGTCTCCAAGTGGGTGAAGGTCACCAGTGGAATGCTGAAGGTTTCATTTTAGGGAACATTACATTTTTTGATCTGTAAATGACATGCTGAAAGGAAAGGACTCCTACCAAAATATGTTTGCAGGTGACACAAAAGTAGAGGGGAAATGAAAAGCAAGTTGGATTTCCTAAGCTTATGAGAGATCTAGACAGACTTCAAAGTTGGTGTGATACATGGTTGATGAAATTCAACCCAAATAAATGTAACAGGGATAGGTTACACTGAAAAGAAAGCTCAATATGAATATCATCTGGCAGGAAATAAGCAACAGGAATCTGTGTATGAAAGAGAATTGGGAAATGAAATCATCCCAAACCTGCTACCAGAGTCTCACCTAAGAAGACAATTGTCTGCTAGAGAATATTAGAACAGCATTCATGCACTGAATATGGATAAAGAAAAATTCAGGCACCTGTTCACTTTATACTCTATGTCAAAACTACAGTATGCTTCTCAGGTTTGGTTACCACACCTAAAGAATCATGAACTACCAGAGAAGGTCCAGAGGAGGGCAGCAAGGATGGTTCTAGATTTAAGAAAGATGAGTTAAAGGGACAAGTAAGAGGCCTCAAACTTGCTCACCATTGCAGAGAGAAGAGGGAGGGGTGACCTAATTACAACCTTCGAATATATAAATCAGCTTGATGATATATATAGTGCACAGTTCTTTTAAAGATGCAGGGATGGAACATGAGGCTATATCATGAAATTAAGCATTTGGCTTTGTATTTTGATGCCACAGTTCCCCAGCAATGAAAATATCTTAAAAAAATGGAAAAAACCATTCTGAATTTTTTATTTTTCTGTTATGATTTAGACCATGATGCTTCCACACAACCCTAGAATTCCCTGAAAACAATACAGGAGGGTGACTAAAATCACTTTTCAAAGAAAAAAAGGAAAAATATCCTAATTGATTTCCAATAACTGCTTTGAAAATATGACAAAAAATATCCCAAAAGCATTATCACAAAATCACTGAGAGAATATCTTCACAGTATTGTATAAGCAAACTCCAGCAAAGTGGTGTATTCTTTTTTTTTCAATGATAACAAAAGTCAAGCCATGCATCAAACTTGTTAGAAAGAATGTAGAGGAACTTTTATGGTGTAAGAGTGATGTATGAAAGGATAAACTGAATGAGAAAACTGTACTTTAGGGAGAGACTTGGACCAATGGTGATAAAATTCAACACACAAGAACACCAAGTACGTGAGGGATTTGTATATTTGGAGAGGCATTCCTGTTACTTTGTTAGTGCACGGAACAACTCTCTGAACAACTCTAAGACACTTTGGCAGGGCAGTGATGCCATTCTGGTAATGATACTCCTGACATTACAACAGGCCAGCGGAGGCCCTCCTGACTATGAAAGACCAGCACTGGTACTCCCAACAATGTGGCAGGCCTCAGGTGGCCTCACGCTATGGTTAGCAGGTAGTAGCCCTCCTGACAGTATAGGTGGCCGAGTGACGCTCCTAGCATTGTTGCAGGCCAGTAGGGGCATTCCTGACAATGGTAGGTCAGAAGTGGCCCTTATGACACTGACAGGCCAGAAATGGCCTAATCCTGACACTTTGGCTGGCCAGTTGTGGCATTCCTTACACTGTGGAAGGCCAGTGGTGGCATGCCTTACCCTGTGACAGGCCAGTGGTGGCAATCCTGACTGACAGACCAGTTATGGCACTTTGAATGTGGCACAACAGCAATAGCACTCCTAATACTGTGGTAGGCCAGAAGTGCCATGCATAACACTATGGTGGAACTCCTCACACTATGGGTGGCCAGTAGTGGTACTCCTGACACTGTGGCAGGCCAGCAGTGGCACTCCTGTTACTGTGGCAGGCCAGCAATGACACTCCTGACACTGAAGGTGGCCTGAAGATGCATTCCTGATACTGTGGCAGACCAGTACTGGCACCCATGACACAATGGAATTCCTGGACTGGCACTTCTGACACTGTAGCATACTGGAAGTGACACTTCTGACACAATGGCAGGCCAGTAATGACATTCCTGACACTGTGATATGCCAGTAATGGCATTCCTGACACTGTGACAAGCCAGTACTGGTACTCCTAACACTAAGGCTGGCCAGTAATGGCTTTCCTGATACTGTGGCAGGCCAGTTATGACATTTCTGACACTGTGACATGCTAGTAATGATATTCCTGACACTGTGGCAGGCCAGTAATGGAATTCCTTACATTGTGGCAGTCCAATAATGATATTCCTGAACTGTCAATAGGCCAGTAATGATATTACTGACATTGTTGAAGACTAGTAATGGAATTCCAGACATTGTGGCAGGCTAGTAATGATATACCTGACACTGTGGCAAGCCAGTAATGAAATTTCTGACATTGTGGCAGACTGGTAATGATATTACAGACACTGTAATTGGCAAATAGTAATATTCCTGACATTATAACAGGCCAGAAATGATATTCCTGACACTGTGGCAGGTCAGTGATTGTAATCATGACATTGTGGCAGGCCAGTAATGGAATTCCTGACATTGTGGCAGGTAGGTAATGCTATTACAGATACTTATAATGAAAAGTGATAACTGTGGCAGGTCAATAATGATATTACTGACATTGTGGCAGACCAGTGATTGCAATCCTGACAATGTGGCAGGCCAGTAATGATAATCCAGACACTTTGACAAAGCCAGAAGTATTACTTCTGAAACTGCAACAAACCAGCAGTGGCCCTCCTAACTATAGCACTCCAGCAGTGGCACTCCTGACATTATGGCATGCCAGCAATGACACCCCAGACATTATTGGAGGCAAGTAATGGCACCCCTGACATTATGGTAAGCATGTAATGGTACCCCTGACTGGCTAGCAGACAGTGACACTCCTAACACAACAGCTGACCAACAGGGGCCAGTTTAGGCCAGGGCACCCAGGGCATGTGCCCTTGGCCCTATGCGTTGGAGGGACCCACTTACTGATGACATTCAGATTTTGCTTGGCATTTAATGAAATCTACAATAGGCCTAACATTCTCAAAATGTCTTGTATTCAAATATAAATTTATTTCTTGTAAGGTAAGGATGAGAGACAAAATATATACAAATATAATTGTTACGAAACATGAATCATGAAGCCAGATCCAACGATATGGGTAGCTTTTATTATATTCCTATAAACATCACTAAGTGTCATGCTCATATTTTGAGTTAAAGGAAATGATGGGCCCTACTACTACTCTGGTGTCCAGGGCCTTAGTTAAGCTAGCTCCTAGGGACACCTCTGAAGCTGACAGGCCAGCAGTGGCACTCCTAACATTAGGTGGCCAGTAGGGACACTTCTAACACTATGGCATGAAATTATAAGGGGTACTCTTGACACAGTGACCAGCCAGATAAGTTACTCCTAACACTAGCATTGGCACTCCTTCTACTGTAGGATGCCAGTAGGGGCACTGCTTGACACTATGGGAAGTCATGAAGGACACTCCTGAAACTAGCTAGACAGCAGCAGTAGTGGCACTCTGACAATACTGTGTAAGCCAGTAGTGCCCCTCCTGACACTGTGCCAGGACAGTAGCGTCCCTCCTGACACTGTACCAGGCCAGTAGTGAAATTGTCAGGTCAGTAGAAGCACTCCTGACACTGTAACAGACCAGTAGTGGCACTCCTGTCACCAGCGGACAAATTATGGCACTAATGATTGTGGCGGCCAGCACAAGCATTCCTGGCATTGTGGCAGGCCAGCAGTGGCACTCCTGACACTGTGGCAGGCCAGTAGTGGCACTCCTGACACTGTGGCTGGTCAGTGGTAATAGCATTCCTGACACAGCGGATGTCAGCAGTGGCGTTCTTAGCTCTGACAGGCCAGTCATAGCACTCCTGACACTGGCACGTTAGTGATGGCACTTTGACACCAGGCCAGTAGTGGCACTCCTAACACTGGCAGACCCAGTCCTGCCTACTCCTGGCATTCCTGTGAGCCATTAAAGGCCCACCTTGATACTGGTCATATAGAATTATTACGTATACCTTTCTTTGCTTTTAGGGAAGGAATGAAAACTCAATTCTGGGTTGTCAGTCTTGTTGGAAGTACATCCCTTTGCCTTGCAGCAGCTACCTTTTGGCATGTTCGTGTTGATATATACCAATGTTCAAATCCCTGTGGTCTCACCTGTTCGACACAAAAATAAACATTCAGAGAACAATTTCCGACACTAAATAATTTGGTATTCTTAAAGGAATACAGAAACTCCTTGCCAGGCTCTGACACATAACTGGTGGTGAGAGAATTCAAGTTACTGTTCTGTATACACAAAGAATTCTTCCTGACCGGACGAGACGGAACACAAAATAAATGCGATAACGTCAAAACGTTCTATGAAACTGGCTGCAGATGCTTCCGCGCATGCGCCACCTAGAACTTCATCCTCCACCTTCAGATGGCGCTGGACGTACCTATATCTATCCCACCGAATTGATTAATCAAACGAATTGCAAGTAATTTTCAATTACATTCTAACAGTAATACTAAATAAAGTTAAACCTGGCTGTTGAGATTCTTTTTATACTATGATAATCTGTTGTTTAGGTCGTCAACTACTATTCATTCAGAGAAAACGTAGAATTCCAATCTTTTAGAGGGGGATATTATGTAATCATTTTTACATCTTGGTACAGGACGTTACAAATGTTTTGTAACATGCCAGAAGGTTTCAACCATCAATAGCTTAGCTACTTTGAAGTTAAACTCTGGAGAAAAGGGGCAGTTAATATTTAAACGTTTAAATCGAATGTAATAGAAGGGAAAACATATGCTGTCACAATCAAAAGTTAGAATTATATATGTGGAAACAATAGTATAGGAGGATTAGAAAGCCTCGAATAGTGTGTTAATGAAAGAGACTACTTTTGAATCACCTGAAGATTTCCCCCTCAACGTTTCCTAGGCAAGAGTCGGCTAGGTTTCTTTAGAATAAGGCACAAACTTAACTAGTACCCTAACCATACCTAACAAAGAATAACATTGGGTCAAATCTTTACGTGATTCCTACATTTTGTATCTAATATCATGAATGACAAATATCCCAACCCTGCATACAACAGCGTAAAACATTCTATATTGCGTTGTGTGGTTTGAAACCTGCCATCCCTATCTATTCACGAGCTTGTAGACCATCGCACAAATTCACTGAACAGTTTGACCTGAAACACGAACATCTTAAAGGAAGTGTATTGGCTGGTAAAGGCATCAGATAGCAATGGGCACATATAGATTTTTCCATCACGCATCTGGGGCCTCGTAAACTCTGATTTGATAGTTTGAGTACAACGATTCAACAAAATGGATACGCCGTCATTTGATACGTTTTAGATGGCAGTTGCATTACGTTTATTGGGTCATATTTCCATACACAAGGGAACTCTCTGATCCCTGACTAAATCATATGAACATTGCAAAATTGACTGTAGTAAGTCTCTGTGAATACTGTAGCATCACAATATAAAATTACCGAGTGAAGAAATAAACAACATAACATATTGGCTTATAACCCTGTGGTGCGGTTAAAGAATTATTATCCACTCAAGACGTACAGACGCAGCGATGGGGTTTGCCTAGGGGGTCACGTGCCTGTCCATTTTTAAGCAGTACAGTAGTTTTTAATTTTTCTCACACAAGATCCAGTCCTGCAATTTTGTCGAATTAGCAACTCTAATTAGTTGGTTGGATGATTGTACTAAGGCCTATCAACTGTCAGGGCCAATGAAACCGTCAACTACATCCACTAACCGAAAAATAGTCAACACTTTCATTTGATAAAAATAATTCTAAGACCACATACACTCGCATAATGCATGTGGTACTTGGCAAGTCTACCTAGGGTAAAGTTGCCAGATTGTCTCCAGTTCCAACCGACTCTTAACGCATAAAATACGTGAGGAATGGTGGGATGCTGTTGGCCTTTATATTTCAATTGCTATCTCCGAAGTTCCATGAGTTACTGGGAGTAGGAGTAATGGGCCCGTTGAAATGTTTAAGCTATGGTGACCCAGGATGGGCCTATAAGCCTATAAAAATCCCTTGCAGTAAATAGTGTGCTAGCGTTCTATATCTAAGGCCTTCAAGTTTTGATGGACGTGAATCATGATACTAATAATGATAATAATAATAATAATAATAATAATAATAATAATAATAATAATGGTAATAATAATACTTTATTGTTTATGCAAAATACATAAAAATTTGTCTTGTGTGTCTCTACTAGAAGCAAAAGAAACAATCATACGGTACATTCATTAATGTATTAGACTCAGGCATACTATACCCAGTGAACTTAAAGGCCCCCTAAAAGACGTATCACTATCCGAGAATAGGCTATCGCTCGTTCAACAGTCTTATACTAGCTGGCACAAAAGATTTAGAATATCTGGAAGTTCTACAGTTCATTGACCTCAACCTTCTACCTGAAG
>JAUUDW010627650.1:0-11416 GCA_032361385.1 Panulirus guttatus
CTCTCTCTCTCTCTCTCTCTCTCAATATATATTTTGAGAGAGAGAGAGAGAGAGAGAGAGAGAGAGAGAGAGAGAGAGAGAGAGATCATTACTTAGTCATTTACGTATACTTACGACGAGACTTTGCCACAGGTTAGGACCAGCGCGTAGCTCTCACCACAGGAGATTATAACAGTTACGAGGAACGAGTCCTACTAGTACGTGTTGTCAAGTGTTCCGTCTGAGAAGAGGACAATGCTATGTTTGTGAACTGAAAGGCAGCAGTCCACGTGTGGGTGAGGCGGAAGTAAAAGACAGCTTACCTGGAGCAAGGGATTGACACGTGACAGGCACTGAAATCCTGCCTCAATGCGCAGCCATCAGAAAGTCACCAGTGACCAAGAAGTAGGAGGTAATGGGGTCACAGAAATGTTCAGGAGGACATCACAATCACAGACCCAGAAACAGGGGCTACAGAAATGTTGAGAAATGTCGCAGACATTGGCACAGAACAAGGGAGACAATAAGCCAAGGGAAGAGAACCGTGTGAGGGGCCATGGTATGTGAATAGGGAAATGATAAGCACGTGTGACAGGTCTGATTGGTCGTTTAGGAGACAATGTAAATTTCAGGGTTTCCCCTTAAAAGCAAAAATATCCTTACGTACTTCAGTAAGACAAATGGCCACTTCAGGGATACGAGAAGTGTTTTACCATACACAAATGTGCAAAACATTTGTTGGAAAAAAAAGACTTTTTAAACTAATGCTTATCATGTCCGAGGTATGGTAGAACCAGCGCCACACACATATACCTCGAGACCAACGGGATAAAACTCCATTTCAACTTAAAAGTATGAGGCCCGGCTAACGCCGATAAAGATGAGGCCCGGCAAATACATAGAAAAAATGAGGCTTGGCAAATATCGACTAAAAATGAGGTTCGGCGCAATCCGACAAAATTGAGGGCCTGACAAATACCAACAAGAAGAGGCGTGGCAAATCCCGACACAAAGAAATGCGTTCTGGCAAACACCAGCAAAAAACGAAGCATCGTAAATAGTGACAAAGTTTTTCATTCTTTTTCTAATACGTACACGAGAACTGACGAAGACAGGAATCCCTCGCTAACCTGTACAATAACAATAATAACAAAAGATCAGAAAATTGGTTTCCCATGGGAGCGGAGAACTCGGTTCCCACATCAGTCGGAACGCTGCAGAATACCAGAACTTTATGTAAAAAAGACTCCACAAACAAATCGGCCACAAAGAAAATGAGTAACGTCCGTCATAGAACCCCAACATACACGGACTTACACTGCGCAGATCCAACACAATCCCTTTCATAAGTGGTCTACCGAGACAAAAACAGAATTTGCAGCATTCACAGACACACATTCAAAGTTATAGACACTGAGGTTTGCATGCTATTCAGGTGTGACGAATAAGCAAGGACTTGTGGAGTTGGGCTGCGTATAAAAGATTCCCTCGTACTTCTATACGACTTGATTCTTCGTATGATATACGAAAAACAATAGGTATCAAGGGTTTTAAGTGGGTTACTGCATTCATCCACACGCCAACAGGTGCATGACCACAGGCATTAGCAGAAAAATAGAATGTAGAATCCAGTTAAGGTAATATTAGTAACCCAGTTTCAAACTTTACCTTTCTGAGAAACTTCAAGCTAACACCCATAAAGGTGGAAGCTGCTATAAAGCAAGACTATAGTCGAAAAGCTACCTGAAGGTTGATTAGTCGAATAACTACACGAGAGAGAACCATTTGAGATTGCGTGACAAGTTTATTCATAGCAGACCGCGAAATGAACTCAAAAAAAAAAATACTCTGATTTTTACGAAATATGTGAATCTATTACGTGACATTCACCATGTCGGGTACACCGTACTTAGATCAAATCCTGAGCACAGAGGAATATGGATAACACACGTCACCACGTGGTGAATCTCCGGCAAATTCATCTTCAAGTGTTGAAGTCAATGATCTGCTCCCGATGCAATGGGACTCATTCCCGCCCGGAGTGGCGTTAGAAGGAATGTGTCATGTGATCGCCTGACTGCAGGACTGTAGATGTGGTGCTCCAGATGTGCAAAAGACACATACCAGTGAGACATAAACAGTGCAAAGGGTCGGTATTATGGACGGGAAGGCGTCTTTCCCTTTCTAACAGGCAAGGAAGAGTGGCAAACAGGGGAAAAAAATAACTTGACAAAGAAACACCAAATCTGTCGAAAGAACTGGGGGACATTGACCATAATCTCGAAAATATCATAAGAGGCCCAGGGGAAAGAACAGGATGGAGACATTTGTGAGATGATGGGGAATAAAACCTAAAACGTTTCTGATCAGGTGCGAGACGCAAGTCAAGAAACAGCAAAGTAACCATTAAAGAAAAGACTGGGTACACAAATGATAGGAAGATAAGCAAGAATAAAGAAAAAGGAATACGAACCATGTTAGGCACAGCGGATTTTGAAGCCATTGCGTAGGACTTTGGAAGAGCCAATGAGAGCACGTCCATGGCTTCTCAGTCCTCTAAATGAATGCGAAAACAGTATTAACACGGGCACTAAATATCCTCAGGGAAAGAGAACATAATCTCGATACCGTCTAAATCCGACTCGACAAACGAAGAATCGAATCACTTTACAGAAGCTACCAGAATACAGCAACGACATCGCACAGCATTAGAAAAAGAACCGAGGGAGCACAACGAAAGACAAAGCTGTTCTCAACAGGTGAAAAGTCCAGATCTGTTAAAACAACAATCGCAATTCCTTCTCATTCCTACCTGCTTCATTTTGATGACATTCTCATGTCTGTGATGAGACTGTCTGATGAATCAGTCCTTCAAAGCCGTATTGCTTACAAGGTGCATAACTTTATTCGATCTTTCGAGTCACTCAGGATTAGATCTTTTCCTTGAAAAGTTTCATGTCCAGCTGCATCTCTCTCACACTGTCATTTTTCCGCCGAAGTCTGTGGACTCTGGTTACCTAAGGGTTTGGTTAAGCCAGTTGATCTGGCCCTTGTGAGTTCCACGTTGGCTTTTGGCTACTCGAGCCTTGTCTGGCCCTTGTCAAAACCCCTTTTGGCTATCGATTACTATACCCTTGTGTGGCTCCTTATCATTTTTCTGTAGATTTCGGCCGACCCAGTCTTGCTGTATGGCCCTCCCCGGAGGGCTATTGCGGCGAAGGCGTTATCTACACCAAGACCCTTTCCGAAGGGGTCAACAAGGGCTTCCCCGCTCCTATCAGGCCGAGTTTCCCTTCACTGTGAGTTATCGGACGCAGCCATTGTTATACTGGGAGGTGAGCGTATCCAAATGTGTAAGCATAAAACACACACACACACGGAGATGAAACCAGACGTACAAAGGAGACATTATCATGGAAACTAGACGGGAGTAAAGCATTTCCTTGGAAAGAAGGAGGAGAAACATGGGGCTTTTTTAGCTTCAGATACAGAGGGGAAGGATAAGAGAGAGAGAGAGAGAGAGAGAGAGAGAGAGAGAGAGAGAGAGAATGCGCGTCCAAGTGATGTTACATAAGCGGGTGAGGGTGGCTCACCTCTCTGTGGATGTACTACTTCCCTATCCACCCCTTCCAGCGTGGATTTCACCTGCAACACTGCACTACCCGGGAAGAAACACGATGTTTACAATTGTTTCCCAGCATTCAGAATGAAAGACATTTATCATGACTCACTATTTATCGCTTCCGAAACGGTTTTGGTTGGATGCAAATCTCCATTTTATCATTACTTAAGCGGATGCATTAAAGTAGCGAGTTTGTCAGCCCTAAGGTTTAATTTTTACGAAGTTTAAACTATTTTTTAGCGGTAATTGTGAACGCTGGGCCATGATGACGTCATTGGCTGGGGCGTGGCAACACCACCAGGTGGCTCGCCCGACTCTGCTGTGACGTAATGGCCGTCATCCGCGACTCCTTCCTTCTTGGTTCGTTTCTAAGTCTCTCATCTGGCGGTTACGGTTCCCCTTTCATCTCATTTAACTCACAGATGATGAGGTGGAAGGATGGAGCGAAAGGGATCTTGAGCGATCGGGGCCTGAACATGCAAGAGGTTGAAAGGCGTGCACGGAATAGAGTAAATTGGAACTATGTGATATACTGGGATCGACGTGCTGTCAATGGATTGAACCAGGGCATGGGATGCGTCCGGGGCAAACCATGGAAAGGCCTGTGGGGCCTGGATGTGGATAGGGAGCCGTGTTTTCAGTGCGTTACACATGACAGATAGAGAATGGAAGTGAGCGGATGTGGCCCTTCGTCTGTTTTTGGCGCTACCTCGTGAACGCAGGAAATCGTGATCAAGTGTGTGTGTGTGTGTGTGTGTGTGCGCGCTTCTCTTCTGTGTGAAAAATGTAGAGAATGTAGGAATGTTTTGTTTACACGTAGGAAATATTATGAAGCTGCTCAAACATCACTATACACACTTGTCCACGCTGAGAGTGAGTGGGAAGGCTACTCGCTTGGAGCAGGAGGAGGACCTGAAGTGGTGCACCGTCTCAAGTTATGCGAGGCTCCAGGTCTGAGAGCTGTGTGCGGTGAGGCTCCGTGGGTTATGAAGTGTGGTGGAGCTGTGTGGTGTAGATAGGCTCAAGGAGTGTAAAACGCTCCTTTTCAAAGGCGTAAACTCATGTCCAGGGTACTACGCCCCAAAATACCTTCAGCTTGTTCTGTTTTGAAATGATTAATGGAACAAGTGAATGCGGCGCACCTTTCTCTTGGCTTGTTCCGATGTAGAGAAATCAGACACACGCACACGCCTGTGAATGCACACACAAATACGCACTGCCAAAGCGTACATGCGTATATACGCGTAGACGCATGGACAAGCGCACGTATGCGCGCAGTGCTATGGCGCGCACGAGTGCGGTAAACATGTATACGCATAAATACCAGCATCCAGACAACGCGGTATTGTGCCTAGCCTCTCGCCGCAGATCCCTTTAAGGGGAACTGTAAAGAAACTGTCGACTCTCAGTTATAACTGTTGACCGGTAAATATTAGAAACGCATTCTGATGGATGAATTATCAGGAAACTGCGCACGGCACTTGGGCCCAAACTGGAATACGCTTTTGGTCACCATATTTAAAGAAAGACAAAGTTCAAATAGAGATGGTCACCAGATGTCAAAGCGGTTGTACCAGAATCATGGGAACAGCTCAGTTCCAGTTAAGAGGTCATCAATTTTTCCTCACCGTGGAAGAGAGAAGACTTAAGGGGTGACTTGATCACGGCCCCTCAATTTCCCAAACCAGTTTGATGAGGTATTCATGGGGCAGTTATTCGAAAGGTGTGGTGTTAGAAAAACCAGAGGCCATTAACATGACAGTCGAGCGACGAAAGTAGTTAACGGGCAGTTTAGAGAAGTACTTTCGAGAGTAATGGATGAATGGCATGAGCACAGGACACGAAACTGGATGCTGACAGAAAACGTCAAGTTTAAAAAGTTGTATAAATAAGATTCAAGGGGTTGGACTCACTCCCCATACTCTATAAATAGGTAATTACCAGTCAATAATTACAGGGGGAAAGAGACAAACTACGCGTGAAAACTACACACACACACACACACTGGAGAAGGGGGCCAACATCAGCTGTGTTGACTTTCTCCTGTAGGAGGCGAGACAAGTCCCGGAAATAATGCTCTGGCGAATCTCTGTGCCACCGTCATGGGAAAAGTTGGCCTGTTATCAGTCATTGGATGGTTATGACCGTTATTTGCGAAGTGTGATACTGCTGGCTGTTAACGGCGAGTTACAGTCTTTTTTGAATTATCTTTGTAACGTTACGTACGGCTGTGTAAGTAAAACAGTCTTCTATTTGTCGTGTTTTAAGCTAGTTTTGTTGATTGTTAGGGGCCCAGGCGAATGGATGTAGGGGGCCTCTCTCTCATCCCCCCGCAGCAAAATGGGATTAGTCATCGCTGTCATCATCGCTACTCGACCCTCAACTGGGCTATAAACATCTTCCGGGGTCTCGCTAGGCGGGTATGTATCACCCAAGCAGTGTGTATTTTACCCTACATTTGACCAATGAATGGCACAGGTGCGTAAAAGAATGCCTTAAAAGATGGCCCAATCCAAAGCTTAACCTTTTGAATTTATGGGTCAGTCCGGCGTGACTATTCTTTTGACGTTAGGGAATTCCCCTCCAGCCCCGCCGCGTGGACTTCCCCGACCAAGTCTGGCCAAAGCAGCAAGGCGTAGTCATCTCTTGAGTCTCGTTAGGTTGTGATCTTGGACAGCCAGGGGTGTTGTGAGTGCACAGATCTGACACAGGTTGTGATTCTTTGTCATGGTGAGAGGTGACAGGTGAGTCAGTGCTCTGTTGCGGGTAATGTTAGGCCATGTTTGGTCGACTTCCGGGTACATGTAAGGGACACCAGTCGACGCTGCTAATCTTATCTCTCGGGATGTTTTTCTGTGCATCAGCTGTGTCTAGTGACGGAGACCAGGCTTTACCACATTTATGAAAAAAGAAAGTGGCGTTCCATGGGCTTGTGATTTCTTTGCGACCTCGATGGCATGGCATCGACCTAATTTTGCCCGCGAGAGTTCCTATTTTCACGTATGATTTACAGCCGACACCATTTTGCCTTACTAATGTGATAGTGAGATTGTCAATAGTGACAAATACGTGTGTTTTAACTTGAAAACTATTTTGTGAAATTCTGAACCTTACATATTAGGAAAATTACGTGATAGCGTTGTCACATTGCGTCACGTGAGTTTATTTACATACAAGAATAGGAATTGAAGAACTGTGAGGGATTTCATAATTCAACTTTCTTTTTAATGGTGTGATTATATATCCCTAGAAATTGCGTCTTTAAAACATCACGTTGCAAATAAATGGATTATCATAACTGGATCGGTCATGTTCGATAAGGATCGTGAATTATGAACGTAAATAAACCTTTGTTCTATTATTGGCGATTTACATAATCACATTGAAAGATGCCGTAGTATACAGTACAGGCATATACCACATATAAATGCATGTGTGAATGTTTTCAGTTCAACATTTTTTATTGCTACGATTTCTTGCGTTTGTTAAATTGGCTGTATAAGAATAATCATCTTTGTTTACTCTCAGAATTCTGTAATGCATTCTTGTCATTGACAGAATATTCGTATTGGAAGATTCTGTTATTTGCGCTTCGGGGTTGCAGATTTGTGCAGTTAGGAATGTTTGTCCGTAACAGTATCTTTGTTTACGTAAATGTCAGTAGCTCTACTGAGGTGTTGCAATTTCCTAGCATCAGATAGAATAGAATAAACACTGTCGTTTGTTTGTCATGGAAATTTGTGGCGGGTGATGGAAGGTGGCGCAGTCTTGTGTCGACTCACTGAGCATGACGGTACATAAGACTCCTTAAGAGCCCCGCCGTCGTGTTCAGGGGGCTTAATGATTTGTGTACATTTGCGTTGTTCTGAAACGTTATGCCGCACGATTGTTATGGTTTCCAGGGAGACGAAACAGAGCAGTTTCATTTCCAACACTGAGAGAGAGAGTTACCAAATTTCAACAATTACTTTCGCAGGCGCACGGGATTATAAAGAACATGTCCGAGGGCTAGGCTATTTTCATATGGATGGGTGTGTACAGAGGTCGACGACGCCTTTGAAGGACTGTAGTAATCCTTGTGGCTGGCTGGAGTGTGAGGCATGAGCTGAAGTTTGCATCAGAGGGTTTTACCAGGATGGTTGAATGTGCTTGGGTTACGCCAACATGGGTTTCCCAGAGGGTGTGTTGTGTGTGGGATTGCTTCCTTCCTCCCACTGGTAACTGAACCTCGCACCTCCTCCCTCCAAGGATTTTCTTTCTTTGTTATTGTTGGATGTAGAGAGATGAATGTGTCTGTCTGGTGGAGATGGAGATTAGATCTTTCGACAGAGGAGCATTTTGGGATTGGACTATCTAGTTACAAGTGGTAATTACGTAATTACTGGACTGGCGACTTTTTTTTTTTTCTTTCAGAAAATGGCCGCCCCAACATGTAATGAATGATTTTTAGATGGAAAATTGATTTTTACTCTTGTTTTTGTTCTGACTACATAAATCATGTGAACTCAACTCTGTAACAGAGAGACGGTAATATAAAAAACGGTTATTTGTAAAAAGCTCACATATTGTCCTCAAAAATTCACAGCATAAGTAATCTCATTTAACCGCTTGACCACAGCGGTAGGACCCTTGAGTATGATGATGTGGCCTTTGACCATACCCTTAAGGGTTCTGGTCAGAAATAAAGTCGCACTGTCGTAAAGCAAGAGTATAGTGGATCTTACGACATATGGTGTCAGTGACGTTGGTAATTGGTGGCAATTGCAGTGGTCCATTCTTCGGCAGTTGAGCAGCAATGCACCGAGACGCCACCTAGGCTAACCTAGGCGAAGGGCGTGGTGTAAAGAACACAAAGGTTAACATAAATAAGGCGCAAGTCTTCAGCGCCCCTGCAGTTAATGAATTCTTGCGCCATGTTATTTTTGGTGATATTTTCCTAAGAACATGTATAGGTGCAAACATCGGTTCAGGTGGCTTGTTCTACGTGACGGCGTCACAGTCCCATCAAAAATCAGAACACATACTTGATACCTGGGACACTGTAGACGCCATCCCGAGGGTCAACGTTCTCTGGTATGTCTATCGCTGACGTTGCTTGACCTTGGGCTGGTGGTATGCCATGAGGGCAATATGCAAATTCTGCATTAAAAAAATGCAGCTTTGATGCTGAGAGATGGGTTGGTGTGTCCCCAGTGCGGCCGGGTGACTCCCCCTGACGGTGAAGTGGTGCAGGAAGTCTGTAACATGTCGCAAGGTGTACATGGTGGTGTAGGGCTGTGTCGCAAGGTACATGATGGTACAGGGATGTGTCGCAAGGTACACGGAGGTGTAGGGATGTGTCGCAAGGTACACGAGCAACGCAGATACACGGCCCAAGTTACTCGAGACCCCCAGAGATATGTTAACCACCTCAGCAGCTTGACTTAACCTTTGAGCACGACCACATAACCCCCTGAGTAGGACGACAACACCTTGAGTTGCATTCTGGGAGTTAGGCATCATGCGGTCACTAACCGCCCAGTACTGCCTTCACGTCCGTGTTTTCAGTCTGGGCTGAGACGTCTCTAACCCCGGCTCCTGTGAACCCCGCCGAAATGGGCCGAAACCCCATAAGGCCTGGTCTTTAAAGACCTGAGGACATCTCACCCCCCTAGGGTCGTATGTACTGTCCAGCGGTTAAAGCGAAAATGTAAATGTTTTGCCAAGCCCGGAGGTTAACCTGGAGAAAAAAGAATGTCATAATGGCACAGAATGGTCACAGATTGTCTACTTGTATAGATGAAAGACAGGGATGTAATCGCTCGGGAAGTTTCAATACGCCTGAAACGAAATATTTGTCAGGTGGTTATAAGTGGTTTACGAAGGAATACAACGGAACGAACCAGTAGTGTTGAAACACAAGGTACGGGGACCCTAGTCTTAACTCAAAGAGAGGATATCCATAAACTGAATATATATTAAACAGGGATATCGTTTATAGTTAGCGTGGATCAGTCGCTTCGCTTCTGTTAGTAGGAAATTCAAATGTCAGTCGTTTTCAGCGAGCAGAAAAAGAAAAATTTTCTTGCTCGTTTCAGACAGACTTTACAGAGGCCATAAGACAGACTTATTCTGCCGGCGCCTAAATTTAGCGCAGCGGAAATACGTTGTAATTTAATAAAAGTCGTCAGGTTTGGAGAGATTTCTGGGCATGGCCACCCACCACTCGACTGCGTTCGCCCGGAGATAAATGCCAGTGTGTCTGGTCACGCGAACGTGTCTTATATGCGCATGAACTCCATTTATGTCGCCAGTTACATCACAGAAGGAAACATCCCGCTCTTACCCTCTTGATGTTACGACAGCGTCACCAGGAGAGAGAGAGGGGTGGGGGGTATGCTTTATGGATCCTTCAATATCAGGAATGATTGTTTGTTAGTTACCAAGAAAGGACTTAGTGCTTTTTCTCGGGATGGAATGAGGTGAGCGAGGCTTGCGGACACATTCCCGGGCTGATAACAGCTTGGTGAAAAAGTTAGTCTGTCTCACACGCTTTAACGGTAAAGTCATTATTTCATGAAGGCAATAATTAATTCTCTGGATGATGATTGAAAAAAAAAGGCTAACTCGGAAACACTTCAAGATGTATTGAATTCCAAGTTTTTGTATCTTAGCTTCTGGAGTAGTCGTTCGATTTTATGCTAATTCGCATGAACAGGGTTTTGTAATGAAATACTGTTTCCTACAGACGGATTTCTGTTTTTGCCAGACACAGTGTCGACCCAATAGCGAATGGCTATTTCGCCGACATCACCTAATTGATATAAGTTCTTAATGGTGAGTTATGTTTGCTTAAACATCACGGGAATCCGCTGATCGGCCACTCCATCCATAGTTGTTTAACACGGTAAAATGAGAAATCTTTTAGGGAAAAACAGTGCTTTGCTGAAAAGCCACCATTGTAAGATTGGAAGCACGATGGGTGTGGACTGAGTGATGAAATTTACTGTGTGAGGCTTAAGATTCTGGGTTAAAATGTCACACGTACGTTGACATTTGATTGTATTTTTTTGCATGGATCGTTCTGGAAGTCTTGACATACCAGGTAATTTTTCCAGTCCGAGTGTAATATAATTGAGATATGTATATATGTATCCTGAGAATAGTCAGCCTGAAATGAGCTCGACAATGAGTACAAGTTCCAAGATGACTGTATTGGACGTATGAGTAATACCTGCTTCCTATGCCACGTCTGCATTGTGAAAAACAGGAAAGACTTTCACGTCCCACATACGTCTTTGAGGTTTAAAGGAAAACCTGGGCTTCTCTGTTTTGATTTCCTGCTTGCTAGTCGTTTGGTAGCGTCCCAACCAATTGCTGGCCTCTCATTTGATGTTATCCTAGTTAGGTGCAGGCCAGTCAGTAGTTACTGTCCTAGTCGCTGCTGGGCCATCAGGTGGTACTGTCCTACTGTTCAACAAAGTACCTGGGCAATCTGGTGGTACTATCTTAGCCAATTGCTAGGCAGTCGGTTGGTACTATTTCAGCCAGTTGTGTTGCACTATCCTAGCCCACCGTCGGGCGGAATCACGCTCTTGGAGACAGTACATCCTAATGTTTTTTTGTGTCTTAACTCTGACAAAATTTAGGGTGGAGCCAGTAGTATTTTTAGGTCCATGGTCGTTCTAGAGATCCGAACAAGCTATTTCTCTCTCATCTGTCTCTCCAATTTTATTCCAAAGTGCGAAAAACAATGTTTATATAAACATTGTTTATCAAATGCTTGTGAAGAAAATACTGTAAAGAACTTAAAAATTAAACGAGTAATAATTGTTT
>JAUUDW010627672.1:0-11415 GCA_032361385.1 Panulirus guttatus
TATATATGTACTGTGCATATATGTGCATGTATGTATACATGTGTGTATGTGGGGGGATGGGTCTTTCTTCGTCTGTTATATATCATAATTAACTGCTATTTCCTGCATTAGCAAGGTAGTGCTAGGAAACACATGAAGAAAGGCAATCCACTAACATACACATATATGCACATAAACGTATATATACATACACATATGTATACATACATACACATACATATACATACATACATATATATCCATTCATACTAGCTTGCTGTCATCCATTCACATCACCCAGCGCTACTGGAAACAATACAAATGCATGAAGGAAAAGAAAAAAATGGTAACATAAACATTCTCTTCTCCCCAACACCTGATCGCTGACCCTTGTGTCTGAAGTAGCACCAGGAAACAGACGGAAAAAGACCACATCCACTCACATCCATACATGATGTCACATGTAATGCAGCGAAACCACAGCTCCCTATCCACATCCAGACCCCACAGATCTTTCCATGGTTTAATGTGGACGTTTCACATGCCTGATTCAATCCACTGACAGCATGTTGACCCCAGTATATCACATTATTCCAATTCACTCTATTCTGTGCCTCCCTTTCACCTTACTGCATGTTCAGGCCCCGATCACTCAAAATCTTTTTAACTCCATCTTTCCATCTCCAATTTGGTCTTCCTGATCTCCTTGTTCCCTCCACTTCTGACACATATATCCTCTTTATCAACCTACCCTCACTCATTTTCTCCATATATCCAAACCATTTCAACAGTGAGAGAATTTAAGTATTCAGGAGCTGTCTATGGTATGTTTGGTGATATGGAAGGAGAGATAAGGGAGAGAGCAGTACAGAGTAGAAGAACCATTAGGTCTATTAATATAATAATGAAGGGTATAGGCGCAAGTATGGAAATGAAGAGAGGATTAAGGGACAACATAAGTCTCCCAACCGGGACCTATGCAGCCAAAACATGGACATGGAATGAGTCACAGAGGTCAAGAATCCAGGCTGTGGAAATGAGCCGAGTGTGGCTGTGTAGCAGAATGTGCTGGATGATTACATATTACTAATTCTTATAATTATGCTGTTGGGCATCAGCTAAATTGAACAATATATTTGTTTTCTGCAATCTGTTAACATAATCTTTGATATTTTAAGAAGAAAAATACTTTCCATTACGCTTCATATTCCTTAATTCTTACGGTAGGAAGAGCATTCTTATATGAATGTTAAAGGTTCACATTGAAGAGCATCTTCCATCTTTACACATGTCAGTGTCCAGAGATGCATTACCATCTTTGAAATACGTGGCTGAGAAGAGACTTTCCTGATAGATTCACTTTTCTTCTTTAAGGTGCAGAAGCAACACTCAGTAACACCATGGTTGAGAGCAACTGCTACAGCGCTAGACCCATGCTCAAGTTCGTTCAGTATCTTGAATAGGTTCACCTGTAATAGTTGTACTTGCTGGATGCCTTGGTATAGAGGTGAATGGTTCAAAGGGGCAGAAGTGTAGAAATATGTGGGTAGCAAGTGATGCATCCTTACTTATTGAGTGACAGCATAAAACTGACATGGGTGGCAGCACAGCATGCATAGCATCAGCTCCACGGAGAGCATGGCCAGCATGGCTCATGTTATAATGAAAAAAATAGGAGTAATTTAGGTGCCTGTACCATAATGAGCTGCATTTTATCATAACCCTACTGTATTACTGTCTATAGTATGAAAACTGCAGCAAAGCATCATCAGCTTAAACCTCATGCTTGGCATATTCATATGGTTTGTCCTCTTACGATTTTTTTCTGAAAAAGAAATTACTAGCCACCCATATGTCATCCAAGTGTCCATCAAGTGGTGGTGATACATGTGTGCCAAAGAGAAAACAACAATCTAACTTGCCTGATGTAAAAATGCAAGCAATATGATGGATTACGGCAAGTGATAAGTGTAATGTAGCACATTCATTGGGTTTCACTCGATCCACGATAAAAACTATTTCAAACCAAGCAAACAGTGTAAAAGCTTCACTTCATGCCATAAAAGCATCATCTAAGAAATTAACTTGCAAAAGTAAGAGCATAATGGAGACAATGGAAAAGAGATTGTCTGCTTGGTGAGATGACATGATTCAGCATCATATGCTACTCAACCTGACTCACCTGGAGAAAGCCAAAGTCACTTTGAAAACATGAAGTTTGAAGGAAGAGGAGAAACCAAGAAGCCATTTGCTGCCAGCAGTGGTTGGTTTGAAAAATTTGAAAAATGGACAATAATTCACTGCATTTGTATAACAGTCAAGGTAAGAAGCATTGATGTCTAAGCAGCAACAGAATTCTCAGCTACACTCAAAGCCATCATAGAAGGTAATTACTCCTCAGATTTAGTATTCAGTGCTCATAAAATGGGCATTTTTTGAAAAAGAATTCCATGAAGAACTTTAATATCTAAAGGAGAAAAACAAACATCTAATTGACTTTAAGGCAGCAAAAGAGTGCTTTACGTTATTGCTTGGCATTAATTCTTCAGGTGACTTAAAATTAAAGCTCCTTCAAGTCTATCATCATCAGAAACCAGAGGCAATGAAAGGGTTCTCCAGAACGAATTTATTAATTGTTTGTATGGCAAATATAAAGGCTTGGGATAATGATGGATGTTTTTCGTGGCTGATTCAATAATCATTTTTGTCCAGCTGTAAAGTGCTATTGTGATGGAAAAGGGCTTGAACTTAGAAAATTGTTGATTTTGGATAACACACCAGGTCACCTTTAGAGCTTTGGGACTCTATCAAAAATTATATCAGTTGAAGATGTCTCTCTTACCCCAAGTACAAAGTCTATTCTTCAACCTATGAACCAAGGGCTTATTGTACCTTTTAAAGCTTATTATCTGAAGCACACATTCAGAAGCTCATAGAGGCATGTGATGGACAGCAATTAAGGATTTCTGAAGTTTTGTAATGCAATGAAGGTAACTAATAACATTAAAAAGCATGGCAAAAGGTGAGAATCAAGTTCATGAATGGTGTGTGTGGCATAAACTGTAGACAGATGTCTATAACTATGGTGGGTTTGAGTCCAAAATACCAGCAATCAAGAATGACATCCTTCAGATGGCACAGGAAGCAAGACATGATGAAGTAGGCACTGATGATGCACAGGAGCTTCTTAATTTTCATGGGGAATCAATTACCAAAGAAGATTTGCAAGAACCTGCACGACAAAAGCAACCCATGGCAGATAACCTTGACATGGTTGCTGATGAAACCCTTGAAAAAGTGTTAATTACTGAACTGTCTGATAACATAAAAAAAAATTGTAGATACATTGATGGTTTTCTCAGATAATCCATATTCGGAATGCAGCAGTGCTATCAAGGGAGCTGTGTTATGAGAAGTCTCCTGCCATTGTGAGATTCTTAATTACAGGAAAAAAGGCAGCAGTCAACACTTGATGCATTCTTAAAAAGTAGCCAACTGCCCAAAAGTTACAAGTTCCAGAGACAGGTCTATCAACCCATGATCTTGACAGCTTCTCCCACAATAAGTAAGCCATCCACCAATACCAAGTAGGTGTGAAGGTTGGCACCAGAGTACACATTGTGATACAAGCTCTGGAAAGTTACTGATAAGTGTGATTTTGTTTTCATTTTTGTCTCTATTTTATTGGAAGGTGCAATAAAATGTTTTTCATTGTTGCATTTATTTTTCTCATGCATCTTGTACACTATGCAAGGTGCAGAATAACAAAGGACTGGAACCTATACCCATTCACTCCATGGTACCAAAACCAAAGTTTCTGACAACAAAGGAAATGCAAAAAACACTATTTCATAGGTTTATGCAAGTAATATGTTTTAAAAGATGTAAAGAAGTACTTTTATAATATGAGAGTGGTGGATGAATGAAATAAACTGACTTGTGAGACTGAATATGGACAGCATACACAAGTTTAAAAACTTGTATAATAGCATAAAAAGTTCAAGAGACTGCATCCTCATAAGTGTACAACTCCTTTCCTATACAGTGTATGCAATTAAATACAACCTGGGCTACACCTCAAGATCATACACAGGCCTGGTGACATTCCCATCACAAACACAAATAAATGTTTGCTTTAAAGATTAGCTATGATTTTACAAGAAAAATTCCTTGTTCCTTGCAGGTGACTTTTTTTCCACAGTAGCTATCAAGGCATGTGCAAAAATATGCCTCAATTGTGGCCATCTAGGACAAAAGGAAAATAAAAAGTAAGAGAAAAGAATACGGATGAGATTAATTACTGCTCCTCAGATGATTGTACACTAAATGGGAAGGTTAAAGGAAGAAGGTAAGACAAAAGAAAAAACAGACCTCTACAACTGGTTGTTCAAGGATATAAGGAGGTATCATAAAGGGTAACCCTTGTGTGGTTTGTCTAGAGGCTAGGACACTAGGTAATAGGAGGCAATAGCCATTCACATGTCACAAACAGCTTACAAAGACAGTGGCTGACATAAGATCTGTAGAAGGGATAGGGAAGCAACTCTACAGTGGACTGAAAATTATGGTTGAAAAGTGATAGCAGGCAGAAGGCATTTCCTTTCACTAAGAGGGATATGGAGAAAAATCCACCTTAGATGTATGAGCAGTATTCCATATCAGGGCAGATAAGCCCCTGTAGATAAGGAACAATTGCTCAAAAGAAAAGTAATTTTGGCTTAAATACAACACCCACAGCTTTCTGGAAGCAGATTTTGTAATATTCATTATATGAGGTTACCAAGATAGAGTATAGGATATGGTTATGGCCAACAGGTATATGCCATTTCAAGGATGAACTGGAGAGTTTTGAAATGTAATAGCAAAAAATGAGTGAGATTCTGAAGTTACTAATAATTGCATTTTTGTAATACTGAATTTAACCAGATTACTGCTATCCCTTTCTGAAATGCTACACTGGTCTGAATTATGAAAGGAAGCATGTTCAGTGCTAGAAAGAGTACCGGAATAAGGTGAAGGAAAATGAGTTGAAACATGTATAAATTTGTGTTTTCAAAGTAATTTTATGATCAGTTATTAGTGATTAACTGCATCTCAGTTTTGTTTAATTTCAATCTCTGGAACATACTGCTACAGAGAATTAATGTAGAATTAATGTAAAAATACAAAAAATACTATATTTGGTACCTGTTATCTCTGGCAAGATTGTATCCAGCCCTACAGTTGCACTGATGAGAGCCCCACACATTAATGCAATTGTGGTGACAGATCCCTGGAACTTCTGCACACTCATCTACATCTGTAAGCGTGGTTTCTTTGATGATGACTGAATTATGAAGATTTGTGTTTTGCATAAAAAATAAGATAATATACGAAAAATCATCAGTAATATATTTCTTTACCAAAGAAACATGAAATTAATTCAGATAGATGATCACAATAAACATCAAATATTTTGATTCAGAATGAAAGATACAGCAAAAGCATGTTAGAACAATACACAATACTCCATAACTCTCGATATTCATGTTCCCATACTATCATCTTTGATACTAACAAAACCTGATATCACTGATTCACAAACTTTCTGATCTTGAGGCCATGAAATAACATCGAACCTTGATGCTGAATGCTTTTTCAGGATGTATATCTTTAGTAAATGAGACATCTACTTGACCTTTTATAAAAAAAAGTGCAATGCCTCTAAACATATTCACAGTTGTTCAAAACATAAAAGTAGTTTCCTGACTAAATAAATATAATCATGACAAACTTATTTGTGTGGCCCTTGCTCTATTACTCATTTAAAAGCTGAGGTGAAAGTTTTTATTTAATAATCATATCCTAGTCATGACGTATAAGTTTGGGTAAATGAAGAGCACCATTACATGGGACTGGGTATATAATGGTCAGTGATAAGGCTTGTAGTGGGGACAACAAACATTGCTTTAATTATGATACACTTACTGGAATCCACTCTTCAGATGAGATGCATCCATTTTTAGCAAATAGTTTCATGTACAGTTATCATGGTAAAAATAAATAGGGACTAGTGATTTACAAGAAATTCATTCTGCATCAAAAGTAATTAAATCTCTTTCATGTAGGCTACAGATAACAGCAAGATGAGAACTACATAATACCAGAATTTTCTTGAAATCAATATCAAGAGTGTAAAAGTAAACATTTCTTGGAAAGAATTACAACCAGGATATTAACAATTATACCTTCCCACAACGAATATATAGTTACAATCTGAAAAACTTTTCTGTTGCACAAGATCATTTGCTCTGATATATTAGTTAAAGTCTCACCTTCACAAGTTCGTCCATCATCTGACTGCTTGAAACCCTCTTTACAATTACAATGAAAGGATCCTTGTGTGTTCTCGCAGACAGCATTGTTTGCACATACCTTAAAATAAAAAATGGCACCAGAATTAAGAGAGCTAAGATGCATGGAAAAGCTGGAGACTTTAAATTCACCTTACATGGAAGAAGGAAGACTGAGAGGTGACCTGATCACAACCTTCACATTTTCAAAGATCATCAATGTTGGTAGTGGACAGTTCTTCAAGAGAAGCAGGGACATAACATGAAATTAAGTAAGAAATTTGTAAATAAGGATGTTAAAGAATACTTTTATAGTATAACAGCAATGGATGTAAGGAACAGATTGACTGAAGACATGATTAATGCATATAGCACACAAAAATATAAAGGGTTGTATGACAGTAAAGAATATTCAAAAGTAGTTAGTAATAGAGATGAAGCAGTTATTAACAAGAACAATAACAGGAATGAGTAAGAATAGATAACATACAGTAAAACTCAGATAAGAGAAGAATAGATTCTTAAAGAGAAAAAGATACAGATAATTCTACAGGCATTTTAATCAAAAAGAACTACAATGGAAAGAGAGACAGTATAAAGGGGGCTGGATGATACAACAGGGAAAAAAGTTATGAGCCTTCAATGGAACTATCATGCAAAAAGAAAATAGCAGAGAAATAATAAGAAAGGTCCAGAGGATATTCACAAGGATGCTTGTGAGAGAGAGAGAATGCACTCTAAAAATGACAAAATCCATGACATAATATAATGGGATAAAAAAATATTCCAGGCTTAGCTCCATACATACCCTTCCATAGAAGGATTCACATTCATTTATATCTTGACACTGTCGTACACTGTTGAGTCTGAAACCTGTTGGGCACAGGCAAGTGTATCCTCCTTGACGGTTAGAACACACCTGGTTGCCTACACACTGATGGGTTTCCTCAGCACACTCATCTATGTCTGTAGGAAGTCAATGAACATAAATACTTAGCACATTTTCTATCTTCATAAAATCATAAACAAGAAATCATACTTTATCCATTTACATAACAGGCTAAACAGCTTTCTACAGTATATTCTGATTTCTATCTAACACATTAAGTATAACTCACCTATACAATGAGTACCCAGATCATTCATCTGGTAGCCAACTCCACAGATGAGGAGAGGTCGACAGCGGTATGATCCATGGTTATTAATGCATTGCTCATTACGCTGACATGGTGATCCTTCAGCACACTCATTTATGTCTACAAAATGGAAAAATGCACAGAATGTGAGTTTTAAGGAAAAAATGTGCCCAATGAACCTTCAGAGAATCTTTAGGATCCCTGGTGGTTAGAACCTCTAACTCCTTGCTTTCTGGTGAGGTATATGCCTCTTACCCCTCACTAACCACCAGGCTGAGCCTGCTGGCTCAACCTAGATCTGCCTTCCAACAATTCAACAGCCACCACTTGGTCATGACATTATCATTCCAATGGCTGATGGCAGCAATGCACTTAATAATTCTTGGGAAACAGATATTCACGTGATGGTGGCAACCATTAGTTAAGAGAAAGAAATTTCAAGAGAGAGGGGAAATAGGGCAGGAAACAACAATTCAGAAAAACTGCTGGCAGGACACTGCTCCAGAAAACAATTTTTTACTCTACAAATTTTACATTCCTCTTTGAGTGAGATCATCCTGCAACCACTGAGAGAATATCTATAAGGAAGGGGCCAGCTGAGAAAACTTCCTCAAGAAAAAGAATTTAGTTGGGCATAAAAAAATAAAACATGGCACAAGTGATATAAGCCTCAACTTTACAAAGTAGAAGTAAAAACCTTGTGGTGGTAGCATATTAGTAACATAGCAGTAGTGTTAAAAAGAGCATGGTTCTGACATGTCTCCCAAGGCAAAGTCTTACCTCATTTACATAGTGTTTTAGTGCACTTGATTTTTATATCGGGATAAAATCCACTTTGTTCCACACATCTCTACCGCTTCTGAAGAATTTTACCTAGTTTCATGATTTTGGCCCATCCTTATCATTACTATAATCATAAGAAGTGAAACAATTAAAGATGTTCTAGCCTTATTGTTAAAATGACATGTTGAGTTATGAATTGATGGTTGATACCTTCATCAATGATCTTTTCAATTTACAGAGTATTCTCTCTTTACTTTACCCAGGTATAGAAGTAGTAATCTTCCTTCTGCAAAATCGTTGCACAATATATTCAAAATAAATGTTGTACTTTTGTTTGTTGAGTATACTTCAAGATAGGAGTATTGATGAATCATGAATAAAAAACCTTCATTCTCCCTTGACAACTTAGCGTCATAAACCATCCTAGGACTGAATATGGGTTCTGAATGTAATCAATCTACTATACCAGGAAGGGCAACACTGTTGATGGAGAAAGGGGGAAGAATGATCCATCAACAACCACAGAGATAGATCGGCCTGAGAGGAAACTAGATATGATGGAGCAAAGTGAGGGAGGGAGGCCAAAAGAGGGGAGCTTGGAGATGAGATCCCAATGCCACACCCTGTCAAAAGCTTTGGATATGTTAAGGGCAACCACACATGACTTCCCAAAGTCTTTCAGGGATGATGGCCAGACATTGGTAGGATATGAAAGAATATCAGCAGTGGATCTCACCTTACAGAAGCCATAGGAGTGATCAGAAAAAAGACTGTGAGTTTTGAGATGTGCACAAAGTTACTGTTCACTAAACTTGAAACATATGGTGTTTGTGGGGGATGCTGACCTGACTATCTAGCATACCTTACAGTGTATGGCACAAATTTTGAACTGACCAATAAATGCAATTGTGGGGCAGGCTGACCTGACTATCTAGTATACCTTGCAGTGTGTGGCACATATTCTGAACTAACAAAAAACTATGCAACTTCAAATCTTCACCTGTGCATGTAGAATTTTCATTAATATATAAAGTGCTCAACTGCAAATCTGGGTTTCTTGATGCCACACACAGTGGGAAACTGGGGATGGGTGTGTACTCATATGTATTCTATTAATGGAAGATGCTGTAAACTATCTTGCTTATCAGCTGGTGCATATTTCAAAAACAGTTCAACACCTACTACACATAAGTATTTCAAAAACAGTTCAACACAACCAAAATATCATCATATCAATAGTTCAAAACCTATAGAACATTACTTCAATTCAAGCATAATACATATAAATGACAATGATTACCTTTCAAGAATAACTATTCATACATACATTTTACAGCATGTGATAAGCAAATTACACAAATAAGTCAACTGAACTAAACACTTATGAATCTTTCATTATCCAGTTTCCTACTTACCAATACACTTTTCATCAGCAGGCTTAAATCCTTTGTTGCAAGTCAGATTGACACATATGCCATCATGGCTGAGGATTTGTGATGGAGGGCAAGTCTTCTTTTTGCACCGGAATGAGCCCTTGAGGTTGACACATTGATACCTGGGACCCAACTGGCCACAGTCATGGGTGTTCAGTGTGCACTCATCATTATCTGGCATGCAGAAGTTAGTTGATTGTTAGAGGTTTTACCATCAATGAAAGATATAAACAGGATAATCTGAGTGCAAAAGCAAATGCACCAAAACGCTAACAAGCAGTGTGCAAAATAAATATATATCAAACATGCTATTATTAATAAGCCACTTCTTTTCAAGTAAGTCATGAATAAAGCGAAAAACATTAAATCCTAGTTAGTGGTTATTCTTCAGGATAGATGTTAATTCAATCAGGAAATAACATTCATTAATATGGAAATCAAAAATGCAAGGCTAACCCATTGCATTTTTCAAGAATTTTTTGGAAAAATCGATTTCCTTCAAAAACTCAAAGTAGGTAGCATTAAGCCTGCTGATTTTGAATCTGTAATCAAAACCGTATTTCTACCCTAATTACTCAGATAATTAGCGCGTTAATAACACTTGGAGTAATTATTTTAATATTCATATGCTAATTACTCGCTTGATTAGCCTGATATTAAAGTTTTGACATCAGATTCCTATTCAGCATAATAAATACCATCTATGCTGAGATTTTAAAGAAAATCGAAAATTTGAAAGAAATCAAGAAAAATGCAAATTTTTTGGTAAAATCGATTTCCTTTAAAATCTCAAAATAGGTAGTATGAAGCTTGCTGATTGCGAATCTGTAATGAAAATCGTATTTCTACCCTAATTACTCAAATAATTAGCGTGTTAATGACATTTGGAGTAATTATTTTAATAATTATATGCTAATTACTCGATTGATTAGCCTGATGTTACAATTTTGACATCAGATTCTTATTCAGTACACTAAATAGCATCTATGCTGAGATTTTAAAAAAAATCGAATTTTTGAAAGAAATCAAGAAAAATGCAAGGCTAACACCTTGCGTTTTTCTAAAATTTTTTGGAAAAATTTATTTCCTTTAAAATCTCAAAATAGGTAGTATTAAGCACATTGATTGCGAATCTGTAATTAAAATCGTATTTTTACCCTAATTACTCATATGATTAGCGTGTTAATGACACTTGGAGTAATTATTTTAATATTCATATGCTAATTACTCCATTGATTAGCCTGATATTACAATTTTGACATAAGATTCTTATTTAGCAAACTAAATAGCAACGATGCTCATATTTTACAGAAAATCGAAATTTAGAGGGAAATCACGAAAAATGCAAGGCTAACACTTTCCATTTTTGTAGAACTTTTTGGAAAAATCGATTTCCTTTAAAATCACAAAATAGGTAGTATTAAGCCTGTTGATTGCGAATCTGTAATCAGAATCATATTTCTACACTATTTACTCAAATAATTACCGTGTTAATGACATTTGGAGTAATTATTTTAATAATCATATGCTAATTACTCGAGTGATTAGCCTGATGTTAAAATTTTGACATCAGATTCTTATTCAGTACACTAAATAGCATCTATGCTGAGATTTTAAAAAAAAATCGAATTTTTGAAAGAAATCAAGAAAAATGCAAGGCTAACACCTTGCATTTTTCTAAATTTTTTTGGAAAAATCGATTTCCTTTAAAATCTCAAAATAGGTAGTATTAAGCATATTGATTGCGAATCT
>JAUUDW010627683.1:0-18670 GCA_032361385.1 Panulirus guttatus
ACACCTTCGTAGTGGTGTGTTCAGCTGATATTTCACACTGCCGAGGTGAGGTGGTGTTCCACACTACAGACAGATAAGGCGACCAGCGGCCATAAACGGAAGGGCTCACCTCGGCCGACCTCACACTCAGATGGAAGTTATTTTCGTCGGGTGTAGAGGCTGGGATGTTATGGTCGAGGAGTTGTACCTGCGATGATGTGTGGCGTTTATGTGGGTGTGTTGGGAAGTTTAGATTTAAACCTGTGTGCTGTGAGATAATGAGCATGACTAGTATTAGCTGAAAGTATTGAAAACAGGTACAATAAAAGCTTTATACTACTCAAGGGTCTTGTGGCAGGGCAGGTGTGATGTGCGGATGCAGGCGTGCTGGAAGTGGATGTACAGAACTATGTATCAGAGAGACCAATAACCAACATGATAAAGTCATGTGAGAAAGTAAGAGAGTCATACGAAAAAGCAAATATTAAGCTTACATTGCTGAAAATAACAAAAGAAACCCAAAGTTATGTTAAAAGCAAGAGAGTCATTACCCAGTCAGTTGGTCCATTAATTATGGAAAACTGTGTCCTGGTTCAAGACAATGCACCCATGGCAATAATCTTAAATTTTTTTTTTTTTTTTACGATCGAAGACACAACCCATGTCCCAAATCCAGTTTCACTGTCAAGAGAGAAGAACGTTCTCCAACAAATTGACATCAAAGCTGAAGACATACTATCAGCTGTAAACTGAATTGAAATAAAACGACAGGACCTGATAAGTTTTATCAAATAACAATGAAAGAGGCGGAAATTAGATATTTAAGCTCTTGACTGCCCTTTTCACTTGCTACGTAAAAGTTCCAGATGAATGGGAGTTTGCCAGTGTAACACCGACATTCAGAAAAGGTGATAAGTCACTGCCCGGAAATTATCTTCCAGTTAGCTTAACGCTTGTTGTTGGAAAACTTGTGGAAACATCATTCGAGTTAGAATTGTAAACCATTTAGGGGACCACCATGATTTTCGACGAAATCGCTCCTCTACTTGATATTTTTATGATATAATCAACACTTAAGAAGTAAAGCAGTTGTAATTTATCTAGACTTTCAGAAACCATTCGATAAGGTTCCGCATCAAAGGTTACTAGCAAAAATTGTCACATGTGGTATTGATGGGGTTTTACTTAGGTTGATATGAAATTGGTTGACTGGCTGTAAACAAAGAGTTTTGATTAATGGTCAAGTCTCAGAATGGTTATACGTAACAAGTGGAGTACACCAAGGATTAGTTTTGGGACCTGTTTTCTTCCTCATATATTTTACTGATATTGGTAATGGGCTGCATTGCAAGATATCAAAATTCACTGATGATACAAAGCTGGGAAATAAATCAATAAATGGATTTGAACGTCTACAGCGTCAATCTAACATAGACAACCTGATGGGCTGGGCTCATAGGTAGCAAGTGAATTTTGATATCGATAAGTTATAACTTAGCTTTACATGTCGGTAGCAAAAACGAAAAGTTAAGCTACAGTACGAATTCTTTTGAACTGCGAAAGCTAAATGAGGAGAAGTTTTGGGCTTAATGATCTCTAGTGACCTAAAACAAGTAAACCACTGCAAGAATCATTGAAAGGAGCGAACAAAATTCTTGGATTCATAGGTAGGTCCTTCGAATTTAAGTCTAGGGAAATCATCCTTACTCGTTACAATTCGTTAGTTTGTCCCCATCTTGAATAGTATTCTCAGTTTTGGATACCCTGCTTAAAGAGGAAGACATAGAATGGAAAGAAAGCAGCGTTGAATTACAAAGATGACTCCCGGACAGAGAAACAAATCCTACGAGAGCAGATTAAACGACCTGAGTCTATTTAGCTTAGAGAAGAAAAGGCTGAGAGGTGATCTAATACAGGTATTCAAAATTATCAAAGGCTTTGATAATCTTGATTTATGAAGTTTCTTAAGACTGGATTCCTTTGACTTTACTACTCGTAGTAATGGATACAAACTCGTGGACAAGCGTTTTACCTCGAATGAGGCTAAGTACTTTTTCCTCAGCAGGATTTGTAACATATGGGACGATTTGCCAGTTAGAATGGTTGAAAGTAGAACTATAGATACGTTGAAGAATAGACGAAAAATATTTCGCTTCAAGTCCACGACTTGCTTTATATGCGCGTTCTTATTTCACATTTAATTTAAAGATTAATCTCTCTGAATTATCTGCGTACCATCTAACTTTTACCACACTAGTCTTTGAATTTCTTATGTCTTCCACTATCACAACAGCCTCAAAGGGACCCAGTGGTCTGTTGTTGTTTGAAGTCGTTCGTATTCCTTTTGTATATTACCTGGACTTGATTGTTGACAGTATCATGTAGGTGTTGTTAGGTGCCCACTTGTACAGCTAGAGGGCACGATTTGTTGGTATCCTTTTCTGTAAACTACCCAACACAAAATATTAGAAAATATTACATTGAAATGTGCTCTTCAACTATTGGAAACCTCAACCTAGATACAGTAGTAATTACAGTTTGTCCTCCATAGGTTGCCAGAAAACAGTAAAGTTGCAGAGAACTTCCATGTAGTTGGTTGGATTGGCAACTACCTCCATTGATGCTTTTTGAATTAGTTCTTCCTGTATCAGCAGTTACCAGAACGAAGAAAAAAGGTTGATAATAACATTGTAACACACCATACTGTACTTAGATGACATTTTAACGTTGGTGTATTCTGAATGGCAGAACTGGTGTCACTGGGACAAAACCTTATAAGAATAGTATTTTCCGAAGCATAAAACGTTACTCAGACATGAGGAAGGTCTGCTTGATCGGTCTCCAGACCAGCGTATGGCGTATTTAGACTTGTAGCAAGCTGGGATGTACGTCAGATACATGTGAACGAAGAAGCAACGAAAGCAAAAGTAGTAAATTTTAAATTTTAGATTTTAAAGAAAACCGGATTTTTTTTCTTTTATTTCCACATCCACCCCTGTCACGTTAATGCTTTTATCAGGTGGCATATTTATCCAGCGCTTACAGTAGAGTTATAAGAAATCTGTTCGTGATTTCAGTCAGATCTAATTTGTTTAATATGTTTATTGTTATATAAGACCGTTACATTCAGCCGGATGTATGACTAAGTGGTGACACATCGTTGAGGCGAACCTCGCAATGTGTGTGACACATCAGATCAGCGCTCACTACTTATCAAACTTGGGCATGAGAGGCTTCCACTCTTGCGAATGTTGTGGCCAAGATTCATGATGGACTTACTAAGTTATCCCTTGTCTGGAACTGTTGATGTGGAGTAGAGGCTGCCTGGATATCTCAGTGGCAAAGACCTTACTCACTCTGTGGATTAGACACTGTTCCTGTTGCTTGGAACGGTGGAGGAGTTGGGCGGGACGCTCTGGCTTCTGTTTGCAACTGATTGTGGAGAAGAGTTGAACGCTGAGAGTGAAGGTTAGGCTAAAGGCTTTTGCTTTTGCTTGAAAGTAAAGGTTGTTGGCTTAATATGGAATAACATGTAGGACTGCAAATTTGGTGTGGCTGGCTGGAGCTCTGAAAGAATAGAGCCCGAAACGTAGGGTAGTTGGAGACTGCTGCTGTTACCTTCTGGAAGGTATCGATTTCAGAGAAGATGGTTGATATTGTTGGAGCGAGAGGCATTGCGTTGATAAGTTTACATCAAATTTAGGAAAGGAGGACATAATAGAGCACGTGTAAATTTTACGTGGAACAGGTGCATTTAATGGCAAAATAGAAATGTAATAAGATCAGAATTTGTGATATATTTTCCAGTCGGATGTGGAGTAGTGCACAGTCTGGGAGTAACTTGGTCAGGGGAGATAATGTGGGTCAAAAGAAGCATCAGGAGTAATGTGGACACCACAGACCTTACTGGTCACAGTACAAGGAACGTGACGCGTCTACACAAATATAACCGTTAGTCGTGGCCTCTTGATGACCAGGAGACATCTTGAAGCCTCGCCACTAGCATAGTGACGTAAGGTGGAGGTTCATGGCCACTGGAACAGGTGAAAGTCGTATGTGTTTCTTCACGGGTGTGCCAGACTTAATGTGCCCCTGCAGTGATCCTCCTCCTTTCATGGACGATGTATATGGTATTTCTCCAGTTCATGGTGACTCCTGTTTACCTATGAGCTTGGTCGCCCTTGCATGGCGCGAGTCCTCGTACGTTGCTCCACCTCATAACCAACCAAAATAATCTTTAGTGAAGTTCATTAGGATAAAACTCTGGTTTTCGTCGTTTACTTTGGCTGTTGTATGATGTTTTCCCTTGGTTGTTCACCAATAAATGGTATGACTATAGACAGTGTGGCCGCTGGCTTTAGACACAGAGAAAAAACAATATTATCTGATAGCTGAAGTGTTGTTGAATTATGTACATTATATTAACAAGTTTTGTCTGTATGGTAAATGAATGGGATGTACATTTGTTATTATTTCAGGGTACAACGTAATCTTAAGAGCCGAATTACCGAATAATGATAACGTTTGCTGATGATTTATTTAAAATTTTTATTGTTACGTTTGATGTATAAACAGAGATTTCCGTCAGGGATCAGTGATTGCATAATGAAGGGCGGGATTGTTATCAGATTTTCATTGATTTCCTCAAAATCTTCATTATAATGTGTAAAGAGGGTGTACCACACAGGTGGTGGCGTGTAACACTTATGACTGCAGACTATTGTGAGTGGGGGGAGCGGCCAGGGTGGTGCTGGGCTCACCAGAAATTGAGCGTCTTGACTGCACTGTATTATTGTGTCCGATTCTGTGGTAGGTGGGCCGTGAGCCCAGGTGGGCGGGGCCAGGGTCCGGCCGCCGCTCCAATTAACCTTGGACGAGTCCCCGTCGCCTAGATCAATACCCGGCCACCACAGCACCACCACCTTCACAGTCCCCACCACCACAACTACCACAGTCCTGGCTACCACAACCACTACAGTCCCCACTACCACAGCCACCTCCACAGCACCACCGTCACCATAGTCCCCACCGGCAGCAACTTAGTACCCACCGCCACCCTTGCCTCCCATTGCCACCACCACAGCTGTACCACCACCACCAGTCCCCACCACCACCACTTCCATAATCCCCCACCATCACACTTTTAGCCATTTTCTATAGTCTCCACCACCCACCACAACCTGTCACTCTTCCCAGTCTCCAGTGGCCCTGCTCCACAGCCCGGCACAGCCTCCCCGCCGCTCGCTGCAGCCTCATCCTTGCTAATTATCGTCGTCTCGACACATGGCATAGCTGCTTGCCTGTCAGAACCCGCACCTACCACAACCTCACTATACAGCTCACACGAACCACCGCCACTACCACACCAACTACCACAGCTCCCACTCACTACCCCCTCATCAACTACCACAGCCCCTCCCCCACCTACGACCACCGCACCAACTACCACATACCACAACCCCTACCTGCCACCACCTGTCACAACCGCCACCTTACCAGCTGCCACATCGCCCATCTTCCACCACCACAACCTCACCAACTACCACGGCCTTACCCACCACAGCCTCTTCAGCCACCATATCCCCCGTTACCACCATAGCCCCCACCTTTCACATCTCCCCAACGCGACTGTCAATTTCCCTTCCTCTTACCACAAGTGTGGGTTTTCGTTATGATTTTCACGTTGCAGTTCCAAGGTTCGGCGGCACTCGTATGTAGTGAAGATAAGTCATTAATCTGAGCTTTAAGACTGGATGGATGCAAGAGAACACATACAGTGGTGATGGTTCAGGAGGCAGGAATGTTCCTGATACCGAGACCGACCTGGCCGTCTACAGTGCAGACGGGAGGAGATCTGCGTGTGCCTAGAGACTGCGGGTCGTGGGTAGAGATGGAAGCTGTCGAAGGGGGACGCAAGAGAATAACAGATTTGGGAGGGTTTCGGATAAAATGGAGATTCCACAGTGTGGGAAGAAGGGACTGTAATGGGGAAGATGATACAGGGAGGAAGGAGGCGTAGAAATAAGCCGAGAAAATTTTTGGACATGATTTTCTTTCGTAATAAACTTGTAGTAGCTTATGCCGAGATTGCCCACGCCTTGGGGGACACTGATGTGAAACTTATGACAAAACAAATTGGACTGTAAACACAAAAGTGAGAATATTTCCGTGTTTGTGTGTGTGTGTGTTTGTGTGTATGTATATATATGTGTGTGTGTGTGCGTTTGCGGAACTGCTGTTAGCCTCTGAAGGTTAATTTTCCCTCAAGAGTTACTAGACCCGCCACGAGGAGGCCAGCAGTCCGATTTATACGGTCCATATGAGCCCCGTAACAAGGGCCTCCCTCTATGAGGCCCCTGTTACGGGGCTCAGGGCTCCTTTGAGCCATTTTAAGAAATTGATATTCCATCTTTTGAAAGATAAATGAAAAGTTTGATGCAATACATCCATGAACGAGGTGTGAGTGAACTAATCAATCAAATTTTGCACGTTTGTCGTTAAGTTTGACACGATACCGGAAATATGGCCGGCAATAATCGCGAGATTTTACGTTTTCAACGTTCTGGAAGCGGACCCGTTCCTTCTGGGACTAAACCTTTTCCTCCTGAAGGATGCCTTTCCTCACGGGTTTGCTGCGTTGATGGGAGACGACCGTGATTTTAGCAGCTTCCTTGTCAGGTCATCTACTTTAGTGTAACATGCAAGGAGGTCCACCCGTAATTTGCGTCGAGGTATTCCATGCCCCACCCGCCTTCCATGGAAGCTGAGTGCGCCCTCCTGGCTCTGACGGGTTCCATAAAAAGTGAAGGCCATTCCCACATGACATCCGTCCCTCCGTCTTTCCATGCCCATCCCCATCAGATTTCCGACGGTGGCGAAGTTCGGCCATAGCTCGTCCACCTCGATGGTACGTGGAATGTTTTCCACGCACACCAAAAGTTGGGCCGTACCAAGCAAGGAGCACTATCTCTTCCAGTCGTCCTTGACGGTAGAAAGCCATATCGATGAATTACCTGTTCTTGTTGTTTTGGGTTTCCACTTAGAATTCGGTAGTGAAGAAGAGGGTGTAGTGAAGATACCATGTGATACGAATCATTAGGATGAAATGAGTGTTTGAATTCTAGATTATTGTGGGTATGTCCAGGGTGTGGTGAAGGTAAGGATCCCTCACCTTGTATCTCAACTCCCAGTAATTACACAGCCCCTTTGACTACAGAAAATCACCACACAGCCCATAACGCGGCATCTCTGCATAGTTGGTGTCATCATATCCTACCACTTGCCGCATGCCCTAGCAGGGACCACAGCTCAACAGTCACCGTATACAACAGACCTGCTTACATACATACATACATACATACATACATACATGCATACAATCTCCCAGGATATGTACCACAACCTGGCCTTTTGCCGCAGCTGCATCACTTTCCAGTCTACACTGCCCACCACATTATTTACGACTTGCATCACTTTCCACTGATAGCACTGTTGTGATGATGATAGCGGTATAGTGGTGTAATGTTGATGATGCAAGTAGAGTGGTGTAGTGATGATGATGTCAGCAGTAGACTCGTTTAGTAATGATGAGGTGAGAAGTAGAAAGTTGTAGTGATGATGATGCTAGCATTGGAGTGGTGTAGTGATGTTGAGGTCAGGTCAGGAGTGGAAAGATTAAGTGATGATGATGTCAGCAGTAGAGTGGTGTAGTGATGATGAGGTCAGGAGGAGAGGTGTGAGTGACCTCACCAACATCAACAGTCCACATGTTTCGGTAAAGACCCTACCGTTTATAGGTGGAAGGCCCAGTCTGTTTCCTAATTGACATATCATAAATAGAATCCTGGTCTTTGACGTTATAAAGGGCATAGTTATGTTCTGGACTTTATTCACATTACTAAACGTACCTTCTTATGCCGTACACGTCTTTATTAGTGTTTGTTTGTGATAGCCAGTGAATCGTACCATGCATGGCCAGTAAGTGCTAGATTGCCGAGTGTATTGTCGATGATTGTGCTTTGTTCCGCTTTATTATTTGATGTTGGTGTGGTTACCGGTAGGCCAGGAGCGGTGGTAGGGTAGCGGCGGGGTGTTCTTGTATTTGTAGGGCAGAGGAGGGTGGTAGTCTGGTGGTGGTGGTAGTGCAGTAGCTGGATTGAGGTGTGGTAGTGTGCTGAAGGTGGTAGAGTATCGATGGGATGCTGATGTGGTAGTATGATGGTAGGGCAGCGTTAGGGTGTTGATTCTGTTTACATAGAGCACAGGAGAGTGGTACTGTGACGATGGTAGGACACCGGTTTTGTGGTGATGTTAGGACACCTGTGGTAAGGTGGTAGATTGGTGTAAGAACCCGAGGTTGACGACAGAGTATCAGTATTATGGCGAAACTGAGGAAGTATGAGAGGCCAGCTGTTTAGTTTGACGCAGGTTTTTCTGAAGGTCACTTTCCTGTAAACGAGAGGGCCGGGTTGGCCGCCCCTTCAAGAGTACTTGTGCCGCGCTGTACAGTCCTCCGTCCCCTCCTGGCAACCCTCACGTTAGCAACACCAGAACCAAGTGGCTCACTCACTTCACTCAGACACTTGCACTTCTTAATGAGTTTCAGGATATTAAAGTAAAAGGCGGAAATAAGACTAATTGTCTTCGGTCAGGTATATCACAGACACCAGTAAACCTGTCAGCATTAGTGAAACCAACCGGAGAATATGATCCACTCGATCTGTTTTTCATAAATATTGTGGACCTGATGTGGGACGTCACCATCTCGGATACACTGTATTCTGATCCCAGCATAATTGTTATAAAGACGGGGTGTAGGGCAAGACTCACGCCATCATTGAGATGAATTTAGCAATTTCTATTGTAATAGTAAACGCCTAAAATGAAAAGTAATCAGTGAAATGTATGCGACACATTGGAAAACCCTTCTGTGTCAAAACACTGCAGGCGGGCTCTAAATATGCAACACACGCGCACACACACACACACACACACACACACACACACACCAGTGGGGAAAAAACTTTTAAGAGATCAAGACCAAAACGAGTAAGACGTTCTCTATATTGGAGACGAAAACGAGTTGCAGACCAAAAATAGCCAAGCAACAGCTTACCCAGGAAAGAAAAGAAAACGCCATATGGACTGACGGACGTAGACCATAAACTGTAAATGCCACATGGGAACCAGAGGAAAGAATCAGCAGTGAGATGGAGAGAAGATCAGTCATATGTAAATAAAAGATAGAGGACCATGAGTTCGAAGCAGAAGAGGACATATGTATGGTTGATTGCCAGGACATGAATGAGGTCATAAAAAGCAGAGTGAATCAATTTTTATGGAGCCAAAAATCACCTCTAAAGATAAATAACACCGGTGTCTTCCCCCAGGCAGCAGCACACATGGCAGATCTCACCAGTGAAACTCGAGATTGCCATTGAGAACGTGCCCATCCACTCTGCCCCAGGGATCAGACTCCTTGAGCTCTGTTTTCATAAAGTAACTTAAAACGCCACTTGCCCGTGTACTGTATACCTGTGGACGAAAAGTCTGGAGTTGGATATCATCCTCGAGAGCCACTAAACAGAGGAGGAGGCATTGTGTCAAAACTCAAAGATTGTATGAGAATCATTATGAAGGTCTGATGTACAGTATAGATGACGTAGAAACTGCCATCAGACACACCCTAACTCTTCAGATGAGCCAATGAAGACAGTATGCCGTTGAAAGATGAGCTTCCACTGTTTCAATGTTGAGAAAGTTCGGAAAAAGAACTAGAACAGTTGACAAATGTAAAGATTTAATTATAATGATGTCACTTGTCCCTACAGTGAACAAGGTTAATGATGATATCATGTATCCTTACAGTTAACCAAAACAGGAAGGAATTTATTGCTCATACACTACCGGTCACGATGCTTACCAAGGCACATATCTATGCTTCCTGGATTACGCTGCTACTTTATTTATGTTAACTGAGAGTGCACGAATAACCGAATGCCCTAGTCGTCAAGGCCAAACTGCAACGAGAGAATGTACAAGAAATCAACCACACCCTCACTACCTGTCAAAAATCACAGCTGTGGAAAGCACCATAATTCGTTGGAGACCAGATGCCGGAGATATGTCGATATTATTAACTTGTGGAAAATCCTTGAAGGCTTACTCTCTAGTCTGCCCTCAAAAATCATATCCTGTTGGTTTGATGGGCATGGAAGTCTGGGACATTTCGCTAATGATATCAAAAGATGCCATAAATATCATGAGAGGTAATCTGGGTCCCCAAATTCTCGAGCGTCACACCTGCAAGTACATGAAACATTATCAGCCACACACGGGAGAAATCGAAGAACTCGTTCAGTGGATGTATCCCGGATAAGTCAGGTTGTGGTGGGTGCGTAAGCCTACGGCCGAGACCTCACAGCCTGACTTCCCCGGCCGTGTGTGTGCGCTGCCTGATCCCTGACCGGAGCGTCGAGGGAGACACAAGCCCACCAGATTTACTAAGATGTTAAGACAGTGTAGTTTGCTAACCAGAGACCATGTGCCAGTTCACTCTAAAGTTCAAAGCATTTTGTTAGTATTGCAAAGTAACACAAGACTGCTTGCCTTTATATTGTAGTAAGCCACTGGTATTATATGGTAAGGCAGCAAGAGTATTGGCGGCAGGGACTCAGTTTGAGAAGCCCCGCAAGCTGGCCGCCGCTCCTTCACTCGTCATAACTTCGCTACAAGTAAATTGATAGGTGTGGTGCTGGGTGGGTGGCGAACCTGGCCAAGGTTGTCAGGGCTGGACTTTGCGGTAGAGATGGTGTTACATCTGAAGTGCTTCTGGCAAAATTTATTTGTATTCGTTGCATGAATTTAATTCTGGGACACGGGTTGGAGGAGCAGTCATGAAGTGGGTCAGTCGTCTGCCAATGATTACGAAACAAATGAAAAGTCACCTTTGGCGTGGCTGTATTACCGTCAGTGGATGAAAAGGAGTACTGTCTCTTCGAGGAAGTTATCGCTCCAGAGGAGCCCATCATCTTCCTGCTCATACGTGGGGTGCAGCTTCGAAGTACGGAGCCCTATAAGAGATCCTGGCCGTATAAGAGATCCTGGGGTTGTATAATATATGTACCGGTATATATTTATGGGTAAAAATAAAATCAGGTTACGAGAGGCGAGTGAATTCTAGTACTTAGGCATCTGGTAGCATGACGAATGAGAAAGAGAGGCATTTGTTTAGGGAATCGAGTAAGAGCATCAACAATTTGATGCTAGGGATCGAGTAATAATGGTGGGTGATTTGAATGCAAGAGTGAATGATGTAGCGTTTGAAGGTAAACTTAGGGCGGGTATGGGGTAAATTATGTGAATGGAAATGGTGCACAGTTTGTGGAGTTGTGCGCTGAAAAAAGAATGATGAATGGAAATGTTAGGCTTTAAAAGAGGGACATGTATAAGTATACATGGATGAGTGATGTAAATAGTAATCTGACATTATTTAGATTATGTCCTAACTGATAGGTTAGATAGGTTAGCTAAAGAGAGACATGGATATACATTTGCTGACAGGGGCAGGTGGAGGGATGTCTGATCACTTTTTGGTGGGGGCGGAGATGAAAGTGTGTAGGTGCTTTAGGAAAAGGTTGGTGAGAGTGAGTGAGCTTGGAAACGAGGTTTGTGTGAGGAGATATCAGGAGTTATTAGGTGAAAATTGACAAAAGGTGATAGTAAACAAAACCAGGGGAGTGAGCGAGGAATGGAAAGTATTTAAGGAAGCACCGCTTACATTAGCGAGAGAAGAGGGTGGCATGTGGGCATATGATAATGGGTAGTGAGTGGTGGCATGAGGAATTTAAGTTGTTAGTGAAAGTGGAGATAAAGGTGTATGGGCATTACCTGCAGGGGGAAGGAGTTTGAATTTTTGGGAAATGTTGAAGAGGAAGTGGCAAAAGGTCAAGAGGAAGGTGCACGGCCTGAAGAAGAAGACAAATGAGAGTTCGGGTAAGAGAGTACAGGGGAAAGTTTAGGGAGAATAAGAAAATGTTTGGGAAGGAGGTGAGTAGTGTGAGAACGAAAACAAGTGGGAGCATCAGTGAAGGAAGATGAGGAAGCGGTAACAGGCAAAAAAGAGATGAGATGCAGTAATTATTTTGAAGGACTGTTGAATGTGTTAGATGATAGGGTAGCGGATGCTTGGGACTTGGAGATATGCAAAACGAGATTCATAGCAAGTGGTTTGGTGAAAAGATATGAGGTGGTGAATGCTTTGCGAAAAAGGAAGCGTGGCAAAGCGGCTGAATTGGATGGGATTGCAGTTGAATTTATCGAGTAAGAGAGAGAGAGTGTAGTGCATTGTTTCGTTAGAATTTTCAGTATGTATGGTTTTAGGTAAAGTTTCTGAGGATGTGGAATGCCTGTATTGTATAACAGCAAACTTGTACAGAGCTACAAGTTTGTTGGATATACATGTTAAGTTGTATGGGAGAGCGGTGATTGAGAGGATGGTGGGAAGAGAGTATCAGACTGAGGAGGAACAGTGTTTTGGCTTCAGGAGTGGTAAAGGATGTATGGATCAAGTGTTTGCTTTGAAGGAATCTGTGTGAAAAATAGTTAAAGAGAAGGATCTGTTTGTGGCAGTTATAGATCTGGATGAAACGTATGGTAGGGTTAATAAAATTGCCTTGTTGAAAATGTTACGAGTACATGGTGTGGGAGAAGAGCCATTGAGAACAGTGAGGAGTTTCTATCAAGAGAGTAAGCATATGAGCGAGAAGGAAGAGAGGAGAGTGAGTGGTTCTTGTTTCTGGTGAAGGTGGATCTGCGGTAGGATGTGTGATGTCACCATTGCTGTTTGATTTGTTTAAGGATGGGTTGGTAAGGAAGGTAAATGCAAGTATCGTAGAGAGAGGGGCGGGTTTTTAGTTAATGGGGTTGGCTGGTTAGTGTCAGTTGCTATTTGTTGATAAGGTCCTGGGGGCAAAATTAATTGGAAAACGGCAAAAGCTGGTTTCTGGATTTGCGAGAACGTGAGCGAGAGAGAGAGGGGGGGTTGGGGGGGATTGATTACTGAAGAACGTGAGGCGACTGGTAGTTGTCAGATCCTCGGATATATGCTTCATCTGATGATGATTCTGTTAGCTCATGTCTTCTCATTTCAATGTTTAACCAGGCCGGTACTTGAAGCAGTTTACTAAATGGAAAAATGGTTTCTCGATCCCGCCACCCGTCCCCTCAGATGCGCAGGGTGTTATGGGGTCAGACGTTAGTTTGAGCGCAGGATCCCTCAGTGACTTGGTCACTTACTCGAGTTGGTGGTGTAATGAAGAGAGTAACTTGGGCAGCTGCACTCATGATGAACTGACCAGGTTGTCCAGTAACTGGTGGTGTCTCGTGGGATGGTCTTCCAGGGATTGGGCAGAGCTGGTTCACTGATGAATTAAGAAGTGTGCATGTGGGTCAGTTGGTGGCATTACCAGTAGACAGACGAGGCTAGGTACGGGACTTAAGGCGCAGGTAAAGACCCGTGACAGGTGAGAGCATCACCAGGAACCTAGGGCCAACTAGCAGTACCTGGTGAGCAATGCTTCACTACACCACCTGAAATGTTACCATCACGTGACCTCTGCTTCAGTACACCACTGGTAATCCCGCCATCACAGGGGGTAACACGAACCATAGTGATACCTTTAACTGTAAATATTATACAGAACATGAGCTGCACTTGGTATTAAGGGGGTATTTATGTCTGAACATCAAGTTTGGTGACAGCACCGATTGTGGTAGTAACACCGGGTGTTGTCATAGTGGCTGTAACACCGGGTATAGTGGCAGCATCAAGTGTGGTGGTAACAACGGTTATATTGGCAGCACTGGGTGTGGTGACAGCACCAATTTGTATGTGGTAGCAGTACCAGGTACGATAGCGGCACCAGATATGTTGGCAGCACCATGTGTGGTGGCATCACCAGGTGTGGTGGCAGCACTAGGTATGGTGCCGGCATCAGTAATGTTGGCAGCAGCAGATGTGGTGGTAGCACCAGTTTGTTTTTGGTGGCAGCGTCAGTGTGTTGGCTGCACCAGATGTGGTGGCAGCACCAGGTGTGGTGTTAGCACCAGTATGGTGATGGCACCGGTTGAGTGTTATTGTGGTTCTGTTATTGAGCAACGCATCATGTAAACAGGGGAGGCAAATGGCCTCTTGTTAATCCCAGCTAATTACCCAATTATTGCCACATGCCTGAATTGTGTAGCCATAGACCCTTCACTGTTATGTGCTATTAAAGTCCACTGGTGGTATGTTACAAGGCTGTGGTAACATTTTCCTTGGACTGATATTGTTACTGCATGTCGTGCGTCCCTCACTCGGATGTGTGGGTGGCTCGAGTTATCATTTATAGACAGTAGGTTATGTGGCACCTCTTTCCCCCTCCCCACCCCTCCATATAATGATCCATGCAGTGCCAACTGGCACCCTTGGTTCCCCGTTCTCCCGATGTGTTGTATCCTGCCAGCCTGCTACCCCTGGCACCCCTGACCACTGCCAGCCTGGCCCCAGCTGCACATCCCCGCACAGACATACCATATCTGAGTCGCCTGTGTAGCCCGGCTCACTCGAAAGGATCGCTTTGCCCCTCATTCGTAGCTCCGGCCTCGGGAGTCGTACTTCACTATTATTATTATTATTATTATTATTATAAGTAGTAGTAGTAGTATTTTTAGTGTTGTTGTTGTTGTTATTGTTCTATAACCTTCTAATGGGGCTCCTTTAACTTCAAGGCTGCGCTACAATATGTAGCAAGGAAAGGATGGACTCCTTTTGAGTGAGAAGTACTTCGACAACATTTCACTTCGTTAACAAGATGATACCTCGTCGTTAGAGGTGCCTTGCATTTGCAGCGCTACTACATGGAGGCGGAGTCCGGTAACGCCGGAGTGGCGCTCTGATCTTTAGCAAAATTTTGGTCCTAATTTGAAAATCGTAAATCAGATGAATATGAAATTGTATGCATTTATTTCCCAGTATCTGAATAATTGAATGACGTAAAGCCCATGACTCTAGTTTGATTTTTATGCTAATTATGAAAAGGCTTAACCCGGCGCATAACTTGTGGAAATTGCCACTTTTGGTCACTCCTTGTCGTACACTGCAGGCGACACAAGTGTTCCGTATAATTTAGTGTTTTGAGTCAGCCATTAATACCTTCTCTAGTCAGTAGGAATCAGTTGCTGCGTCTTTGCGTACATAACATACAGACATTCTGTTGGTGTGGGGCTGGGCGCGCCTGATGGGGTTATTGTCTTGATAGGCAGGTGGGATTTTGGCAGGTGTGACGATGGTCAGGATGTTGTTAGAGCTGTTTGTTAGCTCTAAGTGTTTAAGATTGAACTTTTTATAGACTGTTTTAATGGTTAGTGCCGTCAAAGAACTTTTCACGCAAAAGGAGTCTACATATCCCTGCTATCGGAAGTAGCGCAGACTTGGGCTGTTGGAGCCTTTATGAGTGTCTTGGGTAACTGGACCTTGGGTAATTATGAATGAAATAGATGATATATATATACTTAATGTACACACTCTTACTAAAGTATCTTGATACTTTTTGTGTGAAACAATGACATTATGGACGAAGGATTTTGAGAAATATCCGTTAGTCTGGCCTCAGATTGGTTGCCCCGTTTTCATGATTTTGTAATATATCGATTGCTAGCGACTTTTCTCATCATTTGCCTTAAATGTTATATTGATTTTTTTTATTTCGATGGAGATGCCTGGAAAGTTAGGCTACCACAATTATTAGGAAATGTCTCTCGCGTTCACGTTCACCAACTCTACCGCGGCAACTCGAGTCATATCGATCATTCATTTCGAAATTCATCGGACCCGTCCGGGAAGATAATTTTTTTTTACGTGTACATGCATACATGCATACCTACATATATTTTAATGTGTGCAATATTTCTGTAATTGAAAGTGTATCATGAAAAAGATGATTTATCTTAAATTATTTGCATAATTGCTGGATACTTGTGGGTGGGTTTTGTCTTGGTTCCTCAGGGCTGCTTCTTCAGGTGGCCTGACCTGGAGGCGGCTCCCACACTGGCTGGCCCTCTGGTGTATGATTGAACGGTAAGCCCGTGGACAGGACGGTACGGGTTCTGAGCACAAGGGAAAGACCCTGGACTGTGATGGTCTGGTCTCTGACGTAACCCTTAAGGGTCAGGTCATAGATGTCGCTCGCGTTCGTACCCAAGATTGGCACCGTCGTGCTCAAGGGTGGCATGAGGGCCGCTGTGTCCCCAGGTGGGGGATGGGGGGTGAGTACCTCCCGTGGGTGAGGAAGGTGCTGCCTCCATACAGTAAAGGCGAGGAAGGAGCGGCCGTGCTGCCTCCTTGGGCCACCCGTAGACGCCCGCCAAGGGAACCCAAAATAAAATGGTTGCTGTCGAGCCGTGTTTTACAATGGCGGACAGACACACTACGTGAACATGTGCAACTATTTTTGGCGGCTCGATATGTGGTAGGTCATAAGGTCATGAGGACCCGCACCACCACACACTGTTATTGGCGCATTGCGCCGCATACTATGTTCTTTGGCCATGAGAGAGAGAGAGAGAGAGAGAGAGAGAGAGAGAGAGAGAGACTTGGTATGATGTAGATTCTCTTGTATGAAGGGTTATGTTGGCTAAGGTTGTGCCGCCTTGGATGGGGACTGACTACTTCTCTGCACCCAGATGTCAGGTCATGAGCCGAGCCAGCAGTGCAGCTGTTGTAGCTCGTCGTGCTGTGCAGCTGTCGTCACGGCTCCCACCCCGACCTGTGTTAGCTTTTCTTTGTATGCGGAAACATCTTCCCAGCCGGTCATGTGTTTATGGGTTAAACAGAAAACATCTGTAAATGTTTCCTTTAAAGAGATGAGGAGCTGCAGCCATATTGTTAGGGAAGGAGGATCAGGTGAGGCCCGCGGGGTCGTGTCTCACGCTGCCCACTACATCGACCTCTTCATATCGAGAGTCTAGTCAAACATGTCTGACGTCTCTTGAAGTGACAGTCCAAGATACGGTGTGTGTGTGTGTGTGTGTGTGTGTGTGTGTGTGATGCTCTTGTGTGTTATCACATGATCTGTTCCGGCGTGAGATGTAGATGGAGTTGTGTGTGGGACACACTGACGTGTTAAAAGGAAGCCTCTTTCTATGATCACATGTCAGATGACCTCGCTTTTCATATTGCTGACCAATTGTGGCGGCAACACAGTTCACGATGGTACTGATGGATGACTCTCAAGATTTAGCAAGTTCTCGTGACTGACGGAGATGATGATGATTAGCATCAGAACTGTTCGCTTGTCGCTAATCACCTTCCCATGGAGCACGTCGCTGCCTGGACTCGCTCATCACTATCCCAGTCTCTTGTCTCGCTGACTGTTTCTCATACATACAGTCCAGTGTGTAACTGTAGTGAATGGTTTCCTCAGCAGATGGATTCTGTTTCTCGTGACAGTCACCTGGTGTTGTGTCATTATGTAGTATTACGTGACGGTAATAAGTAGTTGAGGATGGTAGTGAGTGCGACCCAGCACATCCCTGCCCGGCCAGTGCATTTTATCCTGCTCGCCCACCGGGCTTATGTCTTACAAGTACTTCCTTACATTTTTTTTTTCGCAAATTTCTTGCTTGATTTCTTGTGTCTCTGTTCTATCCCTACTTCTTTCTAAGAGCTGTTCACTGTCTGCATCATCGATGTTTAGAAAAATAATATAAAGGTTGTGGTCAGGTCACCCCGCACTCTTCTTTCTTCCAAGATGGGGAAATGATAAACCTCTAGCCTTTCCCTGTACCTCTGTTCTTTAAATTCTGACACCAATGTGCTTTCCTCTGGACCTCCTTCATTAGCTTCTTTGTGCTTCTTTAGATGCGATGTGCAAACTTTGTGTGTGCGTTTGATCCCTCTGACGAGGAGATTGTGTTGCGGGTGATATCGTTGCCTCGCCTGAGTGTCTGTCTTGACCTTTCTGCCAGGCTGTATGCAAGTTTCATTTGACCCTCAAGTTGAGCCAGCCTCACAGTAACTTCGGACTCTCACCGAATAGTGTCTCCGAGTGTAGTGGTTGGCAGTACAATATTGTATTGGTTTTCATATTATAGTACGTTAACCCAGTTATTGTGTGGACTTGGCTGGCGTCGTACATAGATGCCGATAGTATAGCTTTAGCGATCTATTAATGCATGTACAGTGCACTTGCCCCAGGGGTCAGGTCAGAGGGGATGCATCACACCTGGCCAGGGTCGGAGCGTCTGGCTCAAGGGGTCACTTGGTACAGTATTTGGCCAGTTCTCGTGTCCCGTTCAGTCTGTTGCCATGGCTGTGTACGGCTTAGATAGTTGGCGTGAGGTGCACCTGGTATGGATGTTAGTTGTGTATCGCGTGCCTTGATCTCTGGCTGGATGTTAACCGCGTCCTCGCAGCTATATGTCGTGTATTGTGTACCCGTTCCTACATGCAGAGTACATGTGCTTTTTAGCTTTGCATAGAATAAGTGTTCATCTTAGCTTTCCTAAAATGGAGGGAACCTAGTATTTTTGCGTAAAGTAAGTGTTCCACGTAGCTTTACAGAGAGTAAGTGGTCTGCATAGCTGTATTTAGTGTAAGTTGGTTTTCTTCACTGATTGACTTACGTACGTACGCAAGCGCGCGCGCGCATAC
>JAUUDW010627695.1:0-11413 GCA_032361385.1 Panulirus guttatus
TAAATACTTTCCCTGTCTTTTTTCCCCCGTTTCTTAATTCTCTCTATATTTCAATTAGGGTCCGGCCTTGATGTGGGCGTTTGTCCGTGACTGGAGCCTTCAACATAAAAAAGAATATATAGCCAGGTTGGACCAGATGTGAAGACGTGTATCACAGACCGAGCTACAGCAACAGACTCCAGAACAGAGTGTTGCCAGATACTGCTGCCAGTTATTGCCTTTGTCTTATAATGTTGCCAGACACTCACTACCCCTACTGTATGATGTTTCAAGACATTTTATTTTCTTAGTTCATATTGTTTCTACGTATGATACCAAGATACTTCTTTGTTTATACAGAATTGTCAGACACTGTCCCGCCTTGGTAACATTGTAAAACATTCCCTTGCCTGTATGATAGTTCCAGATCCTTTCCTGTCCCTGTACAGCATTACGAGTTCATCTTTTACCTGTATAAGGTTGTTCGACACCATTCACCCGTTTACTGGCAACAGATACTTCCCTGGAGATGTATGGTAATGTTATGTATGGTAATGATATATATGGTGATGTTGGAAAATTATTTTCCACCTATGTAAGTGTTGACTTATACTTATTTTTCACCCATGCAAGTCCATCTTTATAATGTTACATTGTATGTCCTCCTCCACCTATACAGTCCTGGCAGGTCGTCTCCCACCTGTATTATGCGTACAGCCAGATTCGACTCACACTTGTTTAGAGCCGCGGGATCCTTGAGGTGTATTATGCAGGTGGATGCCTTCCATCATATAATTCGGCCACACCCACCATTTATGTACACTGGCTTACTTTACGTAAGACTCTCTCTCTCTCTCTCTCTCTCTCTCTCTCTCTCTCTCTCTCTCTCTCTCCATCAAAGAATTTATAAGGAAATTCTATTGTAGGAGCATGAGAGATGGGAAGGATGATCTTAGGTGACGCTAACTGGGGGTTAACGAGCGCCTGAGCGTAGTAATTAGTGATTCAAGTGGAGATAAGCGGGGCTGAATTATCGTCGGCTCGCAGGTGCCCTCCAGTCGCTGCCTGGGACACTCTCCGCCCTGATGATATTGTTATTATAATTTCAGTGAGGGTAAGGCCAGGCGTCAATGGTGGACCCATGGACTCCTGGAGGTGCTGGGCCAGTGTCACTGCGGAGGTTAGATGGCTAGGGTGAGGCTACCGTGTTCGGTTAGGGCTAGGTGGCTAGGGTAGTGCTGGGTGACTAGGAAGGGCCTGGAGTGGGTGGACTGAGCAGGGAAGTGAGGAGGGACGGCATTACGGTTCCTGGTGGGGCTTTCTTACTTTACCGTACACACGAGAATACTTCGGGGATATTCTGAGAGGCTGAAGATAGGCTTACGAGGATGAAGTTATGTCTAAGGCAGGTAGACCAGGTGACTGAATTAGCAAGATGAGGTTTAGTGGCTTAGGTCGAGCTCAGTACAAGCGGTAAAAAAAGTATCTTTCCGGATGAGTCCGATGAATTTCGAAATGATCGATACGACTCATGTTGTCCCGATAGGACTGGTAAGCGTGAATATAAGAGAAATTTCCGAAAAAAATTGGTAACGCCAATTGATAGTTAGTCTAATCGAAATATGAAATGAGTTTATTGTGGCAGATGCCAGGAAATGTCGCTAGCAGTCGATATATTACAATATCATGAAAGCAGGGCTACCAATGTGAGGCCAGACCAATGGGAATTCCTCAGAATCCTTCGTCCTTGGTTTCATATTGTTGCACATAGAAGACGGTAAGAAACTTTCTTTTCTTACCATGAATACCTGATGACTTGGATTGGGCTAGAAAAAGAGGGCAGGGCGAATTGACTAGAATTTGCCTACCTAACCGGCTTCGGGCGAGATGAATTTGATGATGTTATACCAGACCAGCCAGGCTGTGGGGACTATGTGGGCCTGAGGGCTGCGGCTTCCAACAGCCTGGGCCCAGCTCGGGCTGGGAGGTTGAAGACCATTGAAGACTTCAAGAGATATTCACAAGGTATTCGCTTGGGAACGGCGTGAGGGTTGAGACACAGGACTGGGATAAGGCTAGTTAGAACTAGGGAATGGGATGGAACTACACAGGAACTAGATGCTGGGGATAGTTTAAGTTGTTGGGCTGGGCTAGATGACTGATTATGAGTATAACTAGCTCTCCTGGGTTGGGGCTGCTTCAAAAGGATGACTTAAGTTACCTGGGTGGTGTAGATGACTGAGATGGAGATTTGAGGCTAAAGTTAGGATGTAGAGAGCGAAAGTTACCCAACGATAAACGAACCATCTGCTGCTTTAAAAAGTAAATTTTCCATGATGACTGTAGCAGAGGTTCGCCACCACACCACTGGACTTGGAGGCAGCCACTCTTGGTACACCCATATATTCTTTACCAGGACCGGCCTGTTGAAACTTTATTCCATGAAGATGAGAAATGAAATACTATTTGCATGAACGCTTAACATGTCATGGAGATGATAATGTGATTCCAGAAACTCGAACACAAACTCATAGAGTCCCAGTTCATGAAGGACGAGACAAAACATAAAAAAGATAACTACCAGCCATAACCATTGATATCGCATGTTGAATCTTTTTAACATTCCTCAGATGAAAATTGATAGACTTCATAGAATCATATGATAGCACAGGACAACACTACATCCTACATTGCGTAGGTTCTCGATCTCTTCGATAAAATTGTGAAGGCGTTGAATACCAGTCTAAATGCTAATGAGATAGACATAGATTTGGCAACAACCTTTGACAAATGTGACAGTTGTGGCCCAGAAAGTGAGAATCGCTGGTAGACTGAGAAGATGGATCTTCAGACTACTCCCACCAGATTTTAGCATATTATGTAAACCAAGTGTTTTCTGGTGCCTCAACAGCAAACAACTTGTGTCCCACAGGGAACTGTAATTGTTCTTTATGAACGTATCATCTTCATATCTAAACAGTACCCACCGCTTTGTATATAGCATTTGCAAACTATTGCAGAATGAATCTGGAATATGAAAATTCGTCTGCAGAAAACACTTACGAGACTAATTATGACTATATTTGTGTGATATTATAATCATAATTATAGGAAGGCCAATTATAATCGTTCAGATTATTCTCTGGAGTGCAGGGCTGGAAAGCTATATCGATATACAAGTGAAAAATCGTAAAGCCTAAAACGCAAATATACTTTCGTACCTGTTTGTAGGCCAAGCATCAAAGACTGGAAGGTAACACCAAAGCTTTACATATAGTGAGAAAAAACAGCTTAAACATCTGGGTCTCTAAACTGTTATTCAATTCTTTCAGTGATATGAAACTTTCTGGACTACACAATGGAGAAATTCAGACTTCACTCGGCATATATTTACAAAGTGTACCCATTCATTCAGGTTATGGATGGCAGGCCTGAAGGCCGCGTGCATAGAGAGCGCAACAGGTCGCAGACCGAGCTGTGGAGTCAAATAAGCCTCCAAGGTCTACGTAAACCTAAATATATATGGGCTGGGTTAGGGTCGGGTGTATTGCCGAGGCTGGGGCAAGATGACTGGAGTGGGAGGAACGGACTCAATAACTGAAGCAAATCTTCCTTGTTGGTAATGGCACTACCAGCAGGGGAGATGGGTGGTGCATGACTGGTGGATAGAGTGGACGTAGGTGGATACTGCATGATGGATAGAGTGGACGGAGGTGGATACTGCCAGGCTAGTTGGCTTTGGCACTGATGGGGGAGGGAGGGGGGAGTATGAATAGCTCGGGTTTCTCAGAACGGCCTGGGTTAAGGAGGGTTGTTGACTCTTGGGTTGAGTTGCTGGGGTCACGCCTAGATAGTGAGGACAGGAGATGATTACTGTGGACCGAGGAGATGAAGAGACAACAGAAAATGAAAAGCTAAACGACTCTTTGTTGATGTAGTATTCCATGGAGGTCAGTGTGTACTTGGAATCACTTGTGGTAATACTGAATTTTCAGCCTTCGCGCGCGAGGGCGGTTGAGTCTTTAGCTACGTAGTTAGAAATATGTTTAACAAGAGACTGGATACCCAAGGTATGTACAGAGAAGATTGATCAGCCTTATGATGAATAACGTTTAAAGAATATGATCGAAATTTAGAATTGGTGGACTCTAGGTATGTACCACAACACACAGTACTACTGTGAATAGAACGTAAAAGCAAGAGAGTCGTTAACAGCGGAAAATAGTGAAAGTTGTTGCTTTTAACATGAACCTCAGTGGATTTCCTTTGCGGTACGAGACGTGGAAGACTGAGCGTAGATTCAGTTGGAGATTCTGTCATAAACACAATACGATGGTTGATGGCGTCAGAGGTCAAATATACTCAGCAAAATTCCAGTAAATATGAAAAGTCATACGGATGAGCCGGTGGATGCTTGTGGACACAGCGGTTCTTTTATAAGTGTACTCGAAAAACTGGTCCTTAAGTGACTGCACAGGTCTTCAGGCTACACACCGCATAAGCTTGATGGATCATAAACCCTGTCTTTTGTTCGTATAACTTACGTTTACCTTTATAGGACGGCTTAGTTTAGCCGTGAATTGCGAGCGCCGGAAATGTTCATGGAGAAGATGTCTAGAGAGAGAGAGAGAGAGAGAGAGAGAGAGAGAGAGAGAGAGAGAAATGTGTATGAGTGACGAGTAATCTGTTCAAGTATGGGCTATGAATCACATCACTGCATTTATGTGAACTTTGAGAATATCACTCTTAATATGAGCAAGACGATCTGCTTAAAAGGAGTTAAACAAATCTAACAAGAACAACTACTGACGTTAAAGCAATTAATGTCATAAATCTGAATTGCAGGAACATATTCTGCATTTCATAAAACATGTTTCAACGAAAGGTTACCTAAGTTATGTTTCGGAGATTCTTCAGTTTCACAGTACAAAGGAATTTGAACAAACTAATGGGTCCCTTCGAGTCTGTTTGTGCTAGTGGAAGAGATCACAAACATGAGATTGGTGTGGTTTAGTGGTTAAGGAAGCGCAAATAATGTTAGTCGTGTTCTTAAATCGAAATGTTTGTCAACTCTCTCCTTCATCGTATATATGGTGTTGCTTTCAACTGTCTTAATTCGTGAATCAATCCACCTGTTAACAATCCTCCTGAAGAAGATGTACTTTGCCTTACCTGCAGTAAAACGTTTCCCCACGAGTTTGTGCCTTAAATGGCATCTTAGATCGAGAATGTCAAAGCATTTGATGATTTTGAATACGAGGATCAAATCACCGTTTGAACTCTTTTATGAGCTATATATGTCATCTAGTCGGCTCTCGCCGCTCTACCCTTTCCATCTTCTCTGTTCTTATAAGTAGGGAGACCAGACCTGAAAACATTGTTCAAGGTGGTGTCGTATCTAAAACTGTTGGATGGGGATTAGTTTCTTAGACACTGATTTCGTCTTTTGTACTGCTCCTCTGCGCTGTTTACTTGGCTTTAGGTCATCAGGGACGTAAATCTTTCTTCTCCTTTACCTTTTGTGGTTCAACAGAATTCAGTACAACAGCTTACCCTCTCGTGTGTATTACCGATGTGTCGAATCTTGCATGTATCAGTATCTGAAATTATTTGCCACCTGTAAGCCAACTCCATCAGGTTGTCTACGTCAGCATGCAGCCGTAGACGTTCCATTTCTGTTGGTGCTTTACTTCCCTGTGAATTTTGTTATCTAACAACGCAGCCCATTATCAGTGGCGTTAATATGAGAAGAGAGAACCCAGCGGCTCACCATTTGTTACGTCGTACCCATTCTGAGGCTCGACCAATAGTCACTACTCTTTCTCTACGACCAGTCAACGAATTTCCTAACCATCGAAGTACAACCCCATTTATACGCTGTGACTAAACATTTTGCTAGCAATAGTTAATGCGGAACTTTATCGAATGTATTTAAAAATCTAATGAGACATTATCAACTGCTTGCTTTTCATTATAAATGTTCATTTTATCGTTAAAGAAATCAAGCGGATTTGTCAGACATGAGCGATATGGACGAAAACAGTAATAAGGGTCGAAATTTAGATGGTGACGACCCACCTCAATTTTTCCAAGGTTATGACAACTTCGCCCAAGAATAAAACAGCTTGTACGTATATATATGCTTAAGCATTTTCAGTAAGCAGAGAAGAAGGGTTACTGAATATTGCTAAGAACCATAAAGACTTCCCATCCACTCCCTCAAAAAAAAGAAAAAGAATAGTATTTTTTACAACTTTCGTGTTGTCCAACATCAGGAGCAGAACCAGGTAAAGATAAAGATAATTCTCAGTCTCCGAATGTTTTCGCCATTTTTTGTGACTATTTGTTATAATACTAATTTTCCCAGAGTGTAACATATACATCCTGTCATATTCCAACACTACAGTTTGATCATATTCTCTGGTGAATTTGGGATCAGTGTTATTCATGTATCCACTGAGGCACATACGGTAAAGAAAAAAAAAAATCTTGCCGTATCTATCCGATGTATTTCGAAAGGATGAAATACTACTTGCGTTGTCTCGTCAGAGTTGGTTGGCGAGAATTGAAACAGATTTCCTAATGAGTATGGTCGCCCAAGTTTATAGTTATTTCCATCGAAATATGAAATCAGGCAACATTCATTATGGCTATCAATCGATATATTACTATATCAAGAAAGCAGCCCTACCAGTGGGTGGCCAGACCAATGCGTATGTTTCAAAATCCTTTATCCTTTGTATCATAATGTTTCACACAAAAAGTAGTAAGATACTTTGATATTATTCTTCACCGTGTGTCCATCTGTCGTGTGCAATGGCTTTGGGTGCCTTGATTGTTGCTGATATTCTTCCTTTCTTCACTGATTCAGTAAAAACGCGTTTTTTTTTTTTTGTACATTTTCACATTTCATTCAGTATTTTTCTTTGGATGTAAGCCCAAGAACATATTCTTATAGAGAAAGTACAAAATTTTAAAAAGATGTTCAATTTTTATTATATTATTGCTTCCTGAAGTGACGTCTTCAGAACCCTTCCCGTCACTCACCTGAGGGACGTGACGGCCAGCAGACATTAACGTTGCTTCACCCTGATATATTCTGATCGACCTCTTACGTTTTGTGAAGCCGACATTTTGAAGCTGCTTCCCTCACAGGAAACCATTTGACGTATATCGTCGTTGAATATGACATTACTGGCCTACTTAAAGAGCAAAAAACTGTATTTATTTATGTTTGCGATAATTTAGATTTGGAGTGGTGGGTGTTAGTGCACCGGGGCTGGTTGATTGAGGACCTGGCCAACCCTGTGGCGCGAGAGGCTTCACCAAAGGATTGCGTGAGAGGTCCTCAACCACAGCGTCCTCCGTGGGTGATTGCCAAGTAGCGGGTATTGGCCAGTTGCCGTCGGCTGGTGAGGGTAGTGGTGGAGGAGGTGGTGTGGTGTTGGTGTTTAAGGTGTGGTGGCGATGATTATATGGTAAAGATATGGTAATGGAGGTCTTATAGCAGGTGTGACACTCGCCTTAATGTGACAGAGGCAGAGGGTTTTAGGAGGGGTTCTTAACCCCAACTACCCAGTGGCTGGTTGGTGCCTAATCATCCAGAGTGTCCAGGGCTGCAGTTCTCATGGCTGTGTATACCCCACTATTTGGCCAGTCGTACATATTACGAAAGGAACGTAACTAATCCTTTCTTGTGTGGTTCTTACGTTTTGTATGCTAGAAATGAGGGTAAGTGAATGTGTGGTAGGTACGGAATATGGTAATGGTGATTGTATGGTATAGGTATTGGTTATAGTGGTTAGAGAGGTGATCAGATGATCCTCATAGTAGCTCTGTAGCAGGAGATGGGGTATCGATGTCTTTTGTAAGATATGGTAGTGGTTGTATGGTAGAGTAGGGGTAGTGATGACCGTTGAAAAACAGTGGAAAGTGATGTATGGTAGAAGTTAGGACGCTGGTGACTGCTGTAAGTTAGTGATAAATGTAGCTGTTGTATGGTAGAGACGGGATGACTGACGATTGTAGTAAGATGATGGTACTGGTTGTAAGGTAGAGATGGGTGTACAAGCGACCGTAGCAGGGTAGTGGTGGTAGTTGTGGTTGCATACCAGAGGTGGTGTTGGCTGTTGAAGTGTGTATGGTAGTGATGGACTTGTATGTGTATGTTGGTGGATGTTGATGGCCTTCATCCGCTAAAGGTCATTAACCCAGATGCCATACCAGGCGGCAGACATGCAAAGTACGAAGACTGGTTACTACTTTTGGTGGTCATGGTAGGGATATTATGGCAGTGACCTCTCTCCCGGGATAATGGCGATGGTAGCGTTTGGCAACCGTTGATGGTGAAAATTACTAATATAGCAACTGCAGGAATGCAAGCCCTTGGTTTCTGATTTCAAACAGCTAGACATTAAAGACAGCACTGCAATATAATGAAGTATCTGAGGCGTCTCAGATCGGGTGAACAGGCGACCTGAAACTAGTTATTTAGGTGTTGTTAGGTGTAAATTGGGTCCTTCTGCGGTGGTGACCCCCGACAGCTGTTGTGGTCGCTTCTTGTGGTTGTGGTGGTGACTGGCTGCAGGGCAGGGCGGCGGGACACACACCACCATCATCTATATTTGGCAAACTTAGATCTCGCGTCCTTGAAATTAATCACCTTGAAAGCAATTTAGGAGCGGTTAGTTAGCCTCGATATCTGCTCAAGCTCCGCTCATGTCCTTTTAATTGTTAAGGTTAAACATGTGATTATTAATTTATGAATGTGAGATAGATGCAGACGTCAGGGTAAGTCTGTGCTGAGAAAATTATGGGAACTTCATCTCTATATTTGTCCACTGGATAGATTCCTGTTCATTACGTAAGACGTGTTGAATCTATAGATGATATTACCTACAACCTCTTAAATCTGACTGTGTGTGCCGTCATCTTCCTTTTATTGCGTCTTATAGCCATCAGAGAATCAGGAACCGTTCAGACAGTCTGAGTCGTCCATGTTACCTTGAATTTATGTATCCGAACCCGTGTTAGCGCTTGGCTTTCTGGCACATAACCACACACCATGCACCGAGCCAGGGAGAGGCCGCCGCCCACTAACTCCTGTTGCCGCACATAGATGGCTCTGTTATGTAAAAAGAGCGGGTACCAACTCCATCGCGATTTTATACACTTCTTCCGACCGCAGGAAGAGGGAGACACTCTCTGTCTGTCTGTGGCTTGATATTTAACCCTCTTTACTGGTGGAGTGTTCTCTGTGCGTTACAAGTGATATTCCTACCAAGGATGTCTTCATTACTCGATGACGTAGCCGTATCGGCCAGCATTCTAGCTGGGTCGCAACTCGTGATTATGTATCACACACCGCGGTCGGTTATAACAGTATCTTGAGGTCGTGTTTTCAGGCGCACGATGGTAGTTGTTAAGGATTTTATAGCTACTGGAATGGACAGACGGCCGGTTCAGGTCGACGGTGTCTATGCATTGGAGGAGAGTGCAGCGCCGCTGGCCGCCTCCGTTCCTCCCAGAGGGGCGTCTGGTGCGGTGCCACGCTTCAGTTTCCTGAAGGCCCAGCCTCGCCGGCGATACATCGGCCTGGTATTTTTCATCGTCCAGAGGCTGCGTCGTAAGCTCGCCCAGAAATGGCCATCCACATCAGTCCGTCTGTAAATAAGTCAAAACATCTCCACCCTCTTTCCGCTGGCACAAATCACTATCATCAGATCAGACCGCAGACACTTCAAGTATGACTCGGGCCGGTTAGGTTATTTCAGTTAATGTTGCCAGCGTGTTTCGCTCCGCAAGAAATGAGAATTGGGTTCAGGTCAGCAACGGACAGAGTTACCTTGCATATTTGGGTGGAAGTAATTGTGAAATTCTGACTTTGTTGGGGGGCAATGACCTCTTGTTTTGCAAAGTCACAAAACGGCCGGAAAACTCAATGGTTAGGCGGTAAACGCTAGAACCACACTGGCGGGAATTTATGTCCCATACTGCGGTTATTTGATATTTCAAATTGCTGAGGACTGGCGTGGTGGTTGACCCTCAGGACTGGCTGCTGTAAAAGGATTCACCGAAAATCTGAATCCAATCAGCTGTGGCATTCAATTCCGGGTCACTTTTAAACCCATAACTATAACATAACCAAACATACCAGCCGTACCATAGCCAGGTATTCACCTGTATACAGCTTAGTATAACCCAGTAACGAAACCTAAGCTGTTAAAAGTGTCACAATATAACTTGACCGAACCTAAGAGCAGAACCTGTGTTCAGTCTTACCTGAACCTGACGTAGGAGCACCTAACGTGTTCAGACATAACCACAGAGCTGTACCTTACATCTTAAGACTTCGTCATAAAACCTAACCAGACCTGACTGGACCCACTTAAGGCAGGCCAGCCGTCCAAAGCCTGTTCAAGCTGTCGTGGAGGATGGCATCTTGTGTGCTTGGGATTGGCCGTTGTCATATCAAAGCGTCGCGACGGACCAGCCAAAACCCTCACGCTCAGGAATCGGCTAAATCTTTGGGTTTACGAGTTGTGTGTTTGCTTGACAACGCGTGTGGTGGAGGCGGACACCACGCCAGTGCTTATTATGTTGTCAAACATCATAAAAAAACAAAACTGAAAAGGTTAATCGTAAAATGGCGTTCTTGAGTCTAGAGAGTGAGTCCTCTTGCCTAAACTCGTACCCCGAAGAAAGAAAGTGACCTGCAGAGATGCAGAAAAAGGGTGGATCGACTCTCGTCATACCCATGACCCAGTGCAAGAAGGTGGGCATATGGCAAGAGTTCAAGGAGAGGATGGATTGACCCTATCACACCCAAGACTTCAGTCGTAAATAAACGTAACAATGTGCCTTCTGCAAGCAATTAGATTGGGTTCCCATACGTTAACCAACTACCCTACTAGCTGAGGGTGTACTGTTATGTAGGCTGCTCCCTCCATCAGTTAGATAGACGACATCCTAAGGGATGAAAGCTTGGTCACAGACTCAGATATGAGCGAAAAGATCCACTGAGAATGAGGCAAATAAACGTAAGGTATTAATAAGCCTATAAAGTCTAGAATCAGACGGTGCGGGGATCAGAGGCTTAATGTTGACAGGATGAATAGTGATAAACTCAGAAAAGAAGCTTCATACAAAGGCCTGCATTCAGGCGGTGAGAGAAGTGAAAACTCTGAACGGTCCCAAAATATGCCAAGGTCAAATTGGAAACTCGTAATGATCCAGAATAGTTTAGCGAGATTCAAGGGAACCAGGGAGGGTACAAGCAGTCTAAAGAAACGGGCCCATGCTAATCTAAGGTCGGTTTAAACCATTAAACACATTTAAACAGGTAACGAATTGAAAGATGGAGCATTTATCCCTTTTTCCTACAAGACTACTTCCTCATCCAATCCATGGTTAAACAGTTCCTGTTCTGAGGCCA
>JAUUDW010627717.1:0-11412 GCA_032361385.1 Panulirus guttatus
TAGATGCAGAAGGAATGGAGGAGAGAGATCAAGTGATGGAGGAGGAAGAGGAAGAAGAGGAGGAGGAGGAGGAGAGAAATGTATGTGGAAGCTGAAGGATAAGGAATAACAGGTATAAGGATGAGGTATAGAAAGCTTAAGGATAGGATTAATCCTGAGAGTCAAAGGGGAGGACACGGATGAGAGGCTAAGAAACAGACAGGTAGGGAGAGGTGGCATCGAAGAAGAGAATGAGGGAGAAACGTGAGATCAGAGTGTCTACAACATACCATATAGCAATATTTATCAACTGAGGACTGTGAGTGGCTGTGAGAGACCACCTCGATTATTCTTATAGTCTCTGGTGACCAGGTAAGGGGTTACCTGTATGTATGAGAAGAACGTTTGAGGGAAGGAATATGTGGCTTGATACGACAAAGGACAAGAGATAATGGGTGGAGGACAGACAGGAGGATGAAGCGGCCAACAAATTAAGTCTGCAGATGGGAATACATTTGTTTGCTTGTGTGTGTGTGTGTGTGTGAGAAGAAAGTTAAGGCATTTCATCATCCATGTATCAGACTAACATTAGAATCTGTTCAGGTCCCCCTTTCAAACTGACGCATTCCTCCTCGCTTCTCACTTCCCTCATGACCTTTACTGCAAACGTGGTCATATCTTCAGGCAAGTCATTCACATAGATCAAGAGGAGTAATGGTCCCAGAACAGAACCCTGCGGCACTCCGCTGGGCACATCGACCCATTTGGAAAGAAGCCCCTATGACATGTGTTCTTTGTCTCCTTCTTCTTGGAAAATCTGTCCGTAGGAGGAGTCTTGTTTTATATGAAGTTTCGTATGAAGCTCACAGTGGCAGATACTATAGGCAACACAAAAGCACACAAAATATATTACTGCAACCAGATGTCAGCAGCGTGCAAGACAGATGAACGTGCACTGCGAGACAACGTCTCCAGAAACATCAACCACACACCACTAGATAAAAGAGTCAAGCTAGTCACCTGCTAAAGAAACAGAAAAATTGCAGCCTCATCATGAACTGCTACGTAGGTGTACGAAAAACAAGACACATTACAAGAAGCCAACGTAGTTCTAAATTCAGATTTCAATAGGGAGGCTGCGAGCTCCTTACTGACATGACCTACTTGGAAAGCGCACCCAGAAGACTCACGCTACACCTACAAGAAAGCTCCATCAAACTATGTACATGTCACCGAGAGGCAAAACACTGCTCTCACAAGAGAGACGATTGTTCACTCTACAAGGACACTACGTCTTGAACAAGACACAAGACGCCTACACATCGCCGAAGCACTAATTTTCAAGGAACAACAACCCGAACCCAAAAACCAGAACACAGGCTAAGACAGACTACTCCAACTACACGCCCCAGCAACGCGGTACAACCAATTAGAGCGCAGCGCTACATGCACCCTCCCCTGTATATTTTCATTTATAGCTAATGCCTCGCATCCATACAACATCGTCAGGACTACTATACCATCCACAACTTCAAACATGCATATCCTCACCTTCCCTCTCAGTGACATCTCTTTCCACACATTCCTCAATGCTTCCAGCACCATAGACTCTAACCAATTCTATGGCTCACTTCAGCTCCCATAGTTCCCTTCGCTGCCATGTCCACTTCCAAGTATATAAAACACTCCACTTCCCCCAAGTTTTTTTCCACTGAAATCCATACTCCAAGTAACCTGTCTCTCTCTTCCACTAAACCTAATAACCTTACTTTTATCCACATTTACTCTCGCACTCTCCGAAACCCAGACACCAGCTTCTGCAGTTCGTGACTCGAATATGCCTCCAGCGTCGTCTCATCAGCAAACACCTGACTCAACCTCAAGGCAGTCCCCCATCCCCAACATACTGCGTACCTGCCCCTCTTCTCCAAGACCCTTGCATTCACCTCCATCACCATCCCATCCATAAACACCAATGATGACATCACACACCCTTGCCGCAGACGCACCTTCACTTGGTAACACTCTCCCTCCACTCTACCCACTCGCACACACGCCTTGCTGCTTAGATGAAAACTCCACATTGATTCTGATAGCTTTTCTCTTACACCAAATATTTGTACACCCTTCTACGAAGCATATCTATCAACCCTATTACATGCTTTCTCCAGATCTTTCTGTTTAAGTATTTCTCACACACATTCTTCAAAGCAAACACCTGATCTACTCATCCTTTACTACTCCTGAAACCACTTTGTTCCCCCTTCGGTTTGATGCTACGTGCATGCCACCATCCTCTCAATCACCACTCTCCCATTCAACTTACAAGGTACACTGAAGAGACTTATCCCTAGGTAACTGCCCACCCCCCTTGCCTTCATAAAATGGCACTATACACACATTTCGCCAATCCTCAGGCACCTCACTATGATCCGTTCATGCATCAAGAGTCCTAACTTATCGATTAACAATACAGTCACCAACTTTCTTTAGAAATTCAACTGCAGTACTATCCACTCCAGTCGCCTTGCCACACTTTGTCTTAAGCAAGGCTTTCTCCACCTCTTATCTCTTCACCAAATCACTTGCTATGACTCTTTCACTTCGCATACCTTTCCCAGCTTAAACAGCCCACACCTGCCACCTTATCGTCAAACCCATTCAACAATATTTCAGAGTACTCACTCCATCTCCTCTTCATCTCCTCTCTGCCTTTTTACACTTCTCCATTCATCCTCTTCACCGATGTCCCTAATTTATTCTATTGCTTTTCTCACCCTATCAACTTCCTTCCAAAACATTTTCTTATTCTCTCATAAGTTTGCTGAATACTCGCTCACCCCAACTCTCATTTGCCCTCTTCTTCAACCCCTGCACCTAACTCCTGACCTTCTGCTGTATTCTCTCATATATCTCCCAATTACTCAGACTCCTTCCCTGTAATTAACACCAACACTCCCCTCTCTTCTTTTACACTGACAACATATATTCCTACCACTCAATGCCTTTTCTCACATGCCCACTTCCTACCTTTCGCATACCACACACTTCTCTCTTACATGTCCCTCAATACTTCGCATTCCTTAAAACACTCCGTTAGATATATCTATTTCACCTTTTGCCGTTCGACATCGTCTCTCCTGGTATCTTTCCACACAAACCTCTCTTGCAAGCTCACTCAATTTCGCACCCCTTTTCCCAACCATACCATTTCCTCTTTTCCCAAAGCCTCTACAAAACATGACCTTTGCCTCCACTAAGTGAGAATGTGACGGGGTCAGTGTCAAATGCTTTATTGATGTCCATTGCCACTAGTATCGTGCGGGATGGGGGTTTTGGTTGGGTGAAGCCATCTAAGATATGTTGCATGGGATTAGATTGGCTAGTGAGATGGTGGAGGGGTTGGGTTTAATCCCATATTTAGCATGTGAACTAGGATGTCTTCTTGAGTCTATTGCGGATCAGTTTTTCAAGGAGTATGGGTTCGGTAGACAGCAGTGATATAGGTGGTAGGAGTAGGTGGAGTAAGGTAGTCTTTTTTCTACGGTCGGTATTAAGTTAGTACGTTCCCAAATATTGGAGATTTTGTTGTGCAGTCAGGAGTGGTTGCTGCACTGTTGAATCTAACCAGGCTAGTACTTCCTCATTCCACGCTGTTGTGCACGCCCGCATCAAAAGACAAAATGTCTTCAGAAAGGAAAAGGAAAGAACAAGAGAATTGGAGTCAGGATGGAAGGGAAAGCGTGATGAGGTATATAGAAGGGAATCACCCGCGTTAAGAGTGAATAGGGTTAGAAAGTGTTGAGTATATGGAGGTAGAGAAGATAGAATTCTAGCCTTTATCCAATGCAGGAAAGAACAGAAGGCAATCGTGGTGTCTTAAACTGAGATGAGGTGAAGTAACTGTGACGTACAAGTCAGGGAATAGGTTGTGGAGGGAGGTAGCAGCTGTGATTTATCTCGTGATTGCCTGAGAAAGTTCGACCTGTACCTGAATGCAATATCTTCTGCTTCATTCTTCTTCATGCTTCTTCTTCCTGTTCTTCTTCCTTTTCTTCAATTTCTTCTTTCTTCTTTCTCCTTATACTTCTTTTTCTTCTTCTATACTTTCTTCATCTACTTCTTGCTCCTTCTTCTTTTTCCTACCTTGCCTCCTTTTACCTCTTTTTTTTCTTCCTCCTTCTCTTCTTCTGCATCTATTTCTCTCTTTCTTCTTTTTCCTTCTGTTTTCCTTCTTCTTTTTCTCCTTCTTCTCCTCCTTCCTCTCGGTAGTTTATCGTAGCGTCGGTGCGGCGGCTGCGGACTCCTCAGACCCCGCCATTTACAGTCGCCAGGCGCGCCGGGAGTCTCATCATCTAAGCACAACAAGGAACTCTGAAACAGAATGAACCGAGGCGAGAACCCGGCGTCGGCAACATCAAGCACAGGCAGCAGAAACACCCAGGGTACGCACTCTGTAACGATGGGGGCAGTACAGAATGGATAAGGAGCAGCAACAGTAGCAGCAGAGACAGTAACAGCGAGGGTACACGCACTGTAACGATGAAGCGATGCAGGACGGATGAGGAGCAGCTACTGTAGCAGCAAGAGCAGCAGCCACAGCAACCACAACGCCGACAGCAAAACGAATCACCACAGTGGCAAGGGTAGAAAACTGAGTGGGGGAAGGAGGGACGCCAAGTGACACCCGCTAGCACTGCTCCATCGTAAAACTTCACGACAGTAGCATCACCTGTTACCCTGGGAGACAACGAGCACAGGGGTACCCGCCTAGCACCTCAGCGGAGGAGGAGGCTCCTATGGCGACAGATGCATAATTAGCTGCGACCAGACTTCACCAGCACCTGTACGCTATCAGTCATCATCATCGAACAAGGTCCAGTAACGGAGGCAGTGACGGGCGTAGGAACGAACGGGGCAACAGGAAGCGAAGCGGTCATCGTGCGAAAGGAATCAGCGACGGAGGAAAGTGTCTAGGACGGTTGGTGAAACCTGAGGTGCCCAACGCGTGACGAGATGGACTGTGGTTCCTATCGCGTCTGCGGACGACAGAAATATGTTCGTTGTAAGACTGTCTCTGTTTACGACCGGCACGGACCCTTGTCTTATCTGACGGTTCATTTCCTGAATTTGTTGGGATGGATAGATGTACACACCCTAATCTTAAGCATCTAAATTTATTTCACTTTTTTACGGAACAAATACGATTTTTTCTTGTTTCTACCTGCATGTCTAATGTGAAGTCTCTGCATTGCCTGTGCACCGTGCAATGACAAACGTCAGGCGTCACAAAAATTGCAGTGGAAAATGTAGGAAGATTTCTATATGCAATAGTGCATTTACTCTAGCTAAACCAGAAAATACAGATTTCAAACGGTCTATCTAATGACAACTTTACATTTCGCCATCATAATGACGTATATAAATCTCCAATGACGTATGCAGTACTTAAATAAGTAATTAATGCACTGAAAATAAGTTGTTTATATGATGGTCGAGGCTCAGCGAAAAAAGGCATAGATACAAACCGTGATATTCAGAGAAGGAGAGACACAATCTTGTGCCACTTACGGCACGAGAGCCTCGCCATTACGCAAAGAGCACCTCCGTTATCTGTAGGTAAAATACTCGTGTGTGCGAGGAAAGAGTTAGTCAGCTGGCAGCATGAAACTGTGGTCCCTGTTAGCGTGCACGATCGTCACACAGACAGACAGACGCATGGGCGATGGATCCCACTGCAATATTTCCCCCCTGTCATTTCTCTTCTCTGTGGCAGCGAGAGGTGAAGACAGCAGCTCCCGCCAGAGGCAGCAGTAGCAGTGTAAGCATCAGCAGTAGTAGTAGTAGTAGTAGCAGCAGCAGTAGAAGAGACACCGTTAGCCAACAGCAGCAGCAGCAGCAGCAAGGGTGATAGCATCAGCAGCTGCGGTGTTACCGCTATGCACCCACCACCACCACCACCAGCCGCAGCCGCAGCAGAGACAGTATCATCAGTAGCCGCAGCAGCAGCAGCTAACCGGCAGCTGAGGAATAGCAGCAGCAGCAGAAACCGACAGCTGGGAAACAGCAGTAGTGGAAGCAGCTATAGTATTAGCAGCAAAGCAACCAACTGCTCGAGGGCAGGAGCAGCAGGCAGCAGGAGCAGCCGTCCCATTAACATCTGCTCTGAGGTGAAATATTTACCCTGACCATTATATGAATGAAGCCTCATTAATGGCGGTGGTACTGTGAGCTTGGGACCCCCCCGCGAGGCCTCAGCTGGGGATATCCCTGTACCACTGCCCCACCCTTGGGCCACCCCTCTAGGGACCTCCTCCAGCCGGAGAACACCCAGGTCCTATCGCGCAAGGGAAGAAGGATGGAGTGAGTGGGGCCCGGCCACCTGTGTTTGTTCCTAAGGCAAGGACTTGACGATGGCTAGTTAACTGATGTCGGTCTCCCACCGCAAGGCCAAAGGTTCGATCCCCACCTTGGAACACGTTCTGAACCTTCCTGACCCACCCATCCCTGCAAACAGAGAGAGAGGGAGAGAGAGAGAGAGAGAGAGAGAGAGAGAGAGAGAGAGAGAGAGAGAGAGAGAGAGAGGATATGGCGTACACTACAGAACGAGTCTATACCGGTGTAGAAGGACGAGAAAGTACTATCATCATAATTGTGCCAGTAGTCAGGGCCGGCGCTCACCACAGGAAAATCTAGAGTTACGAAGAACGAGCCAAGCGAGTTACATGTTGTTAGAATGTGTATGTTTAAGATAGAGAGACTGTACGTCTGTGGACTGACAGCCAGCAACCCACGTGTGGGTGAGGCATAAATAAAAGACAGCTACTTGGGCGAAAGGAGTGATACTTGACAGCCACTGACCGCTGGCCCCCTCCCAGCGTATTCAGGCCCTCCGGGCTCTCGTTTGCTCGCTCCTGTGGACACCTTGGTTGCCGCTGGCTATTAACCTTTGGACTCGTACTTACCCTGGACAAACTCTCCAACGACAAACCCTCGTTGTGTTTCGTTGGTGAACGACTGAATGGCATTGTTAAGTGGTATAACCACTCACCCCCCACCATTTTTCCTCTTCATACCTCCCACATTGCTGGCTAAATCTTTCCACTTAACATATACATATTTGCCTACGATATATTACTCAAGCAGCCAATAATTTCCCCTCCTGTCATGGAAATTGATGATTTGTTGGCAACTGCATATAAGGGTGAAGTCTTCGTGCGCCACGCATCTTCCTCGGAGTGTCTAGAACAGAAGGTAGATGGGACTGGCTTTCAAGAGTATGTAACAAAGCACAATACTTATCCGATGATGTATCAAGTCAGCAGCTAGCAAATTCTATCTTGTCAAGAAAATAGAAGCATTACAGGCAATTGTGAATGGGGGGTTAGTCATCTTGCGTGCGGTACCTACCTACTTCCGTGTGTCGACAAGCAAAAAAGAGAGGACCATCTTTTGACAATTGTCTGTTTTATGCCACTGATAGTGAAGGACCTGAAAGCTGAGTCAGGTAATTTTGAGAGACCTGGATGGTGTTGTGTTCATAACGACCTGGCCAGTGGATGATGGACGCAGTTGTGAGAATCTATCGACGGTGGATGACGGCTTTGTTCATGACCACCGCTGGAAGGTGGATGAGTTCACGATCATCCAGATGCCTGACGGCACTCGTGTTCATGACCAACCAGCCACACACAACATAACGCGATCACTACACAACCAAACACTCTCTGCATCTTTTTCTCAAACTAGCCGGACTCGAACCCACGTTCCCCCAACTGCCGGGGGCTTCACCACCCCATCTGACCCACCCCATAATGCTCAAATTTGAGACCAAGCCCCCACTCGCTCATTCAAAATACATTGGATTTATCTATGTAGCTCGGACTACATAATCTCTCTCTCAGGGGATCAGTGACGTCGTGCTAAAGATGAAGACTATATTAAAATATTGGCCATCAATTATTACTGCGCTAATGGGCGACGGCTCTAATACCTCAGCATCTAATTACCGACCATCGTGAAGTTTATCTCGGGCCTCGATTAAGCTGTTCCCCCGGGCGAGGAATACCGCCCGAGTAATATAATGATGACGGCGGCGGCCAGGAGGAGTAATGCTGATCAGTATGACCGGTCGGAGAAGGAGTAATGTTGATCGGTCTGAGGCTCGGTCAATAGTTATTACCAGCTTGTCTTAGGAAGGGGATGAGAGGGGTGGCTACCTAGCGCGGACTGCCTTACCGGACGGCTAGGGCTGCTCAGGTCCCAGCACACCTTAGCCTGCCAGACGATTGGCTGCTCAGGTCCCAGCACACCTTAGCCTGCCAGACGATTGGCTGCTCAGTTCTCAGCACACCTAACCTACCAGAAGCTAAGGCGGCTCAGGTCCCAGCACACCTTAGCCTGCCAGACGGCTAGGGCTGCTCAGGTCCCAGCACACCTCAGCCTGCCAGACGATTGGCTGCTCAGGTCCCAGCACACTTTAGCCTGCCAGAGGCTGGCTGCTCAGGTCCCAGCACACTTCACCATACATGACGGCTGGCTGCTTAGGTTCCTACACACCTTAATCATTACTCAACGAGAGAGTTGCTTTGAAAACTAATGACGCTGCTGCCTAGAGTGGTGGTGGTGGTGGTGGTAGTAGTGGTGGAGGTGGTGGTAGTGGTGGTGGTAGTGGATGTGGCGGTGTTGGTGAAGGAGGGGAGATCACTAATAAAGGTGGTGATCAACAACAGAGGAGACGACAGGATTGGTGGGGCAGTGGTCACCAGTACGAGTGATATGTAGTGGTCACTAGGAAAGTGAAAGGTAGTGATCACCAGTTGGGGTGGTAGGAAGTGATCACCAGCAGGGGTGGTAGCGAGTGATTACCACCAGAGGTGGTAGGTGGTGATCACCACTAAAGGTGGTAGGTCGTGGTCACCAGCAGGGGTGGAGGCATCGGTGCTGGTGCTGATGGTACTGGTGAGCAGTATGGACAGGGAAGCCTAAAGAGGGATCACCAGTGACCAGTAGAGATAGTAATTATGTGGTGAAAGCTAAAGTGGTGATCGACAGTGACCAGGAAATATCACTGCCGACAGTGACACTGGTAACGCAAAGTACTGACCAATCGATGTAGCGATCGTGGTTAGTGAACTAACAAGGACAGTGATTACAGGCTATATTGTTTCACCGTTCACTGGCAGTGCTGACATATAGTACTGATCCCAGGCAAGGATCAGTGATCCAAGGGCAGTGATACCAAGGATCACTGAGGAGGAGAGAGTCGGTTGTCATTAGTGGCAGTTGTTTACAGTGAACCAGTAAAGAGAAATGGCTAACAGTGATTGCTAAAAGAAGCAGTGATTATAAGATTGGCGACCATGGGAGGTAGCGACGGGCAGCAGAAATGACCAAGGAACAGTGAAGCACTGACAATAGGAGGTCACTAGCAAAGGCGGTGATCAGCAGTGTAACCAAAGAGAAACTAGCAGTGATTAGCATCTTTTTCCCGCAGCCATTAAGACCAGTGAATGGCAAAGGCAGTGACCAGCAGTGAAACCAATGATCAGCAAAGGGTGATGGTGTCTTGGAAGACCAAGCCACACCTTACCATACATCTCTCCAACACTCATGATTCCCCACCACAATCCCCCCCCAACAACCACCACCACCATCACCACCACTACTAACCCCAACTCTCCTCCCCCACCACCAACCACCTATCCAGCTCACTGCCGTGCGTCGGCCCCGTAAATCCCCGGCCAACGACCAATCGACTCTCATTCCCTCAGATTGAATATGTCTGAAATGACTCAGTTTCGGTAATCTGGGAGCTCGACCCGGCTCACTAGCAGCAGCAGCACCCCTCCCTCACCTCCAACCCTCCCCCCCACTGATGTACCACCTCACCCCCTAAGGGACGTGTACAAGGGCAGGGGGTCGGAGGAGGAGGAGGAGGAGGAGGGAGGAGAGATAAACCTCACTCAAATTACCTAATCATAAAGGCACGACTGCCTAACATTCTTTTAAAGAAAATCCTCCCCTGACAATAGTCGGTTCGACACAAGTCCGTCCATAATAAAGCGAGTTCTTTTTTTTTTTTTGGATGGGGTGACCCCCTTTTAGCCCTGGGAAGGTCGTACGTAACTCTCGGGTCGTATTGATCACCGTGAGGAATATTATGGATCAACCAATCAAGATTAATTTGTGGGCCAGGGAGTGCGTTCTTGTTCTTCTCGTTAATCCCACATGATAATTTTTTTTTGGCTACTGTTAGCTGCTCCTGGAGGTGGTGTAGACGTTGCTACGTGCTCCTGTTGGTGCTACGGTGCTCCTGTTGGCGCTGGTGGTGGTGGTGATGACGTTGGTGTTACTGGTAAATGTTACTTCTGTTACTTGGGGCACTGCTGGATATTACTGCCGGTACTGTTACTTGCTGGTGATGTTCCTTGGTGTTGCCTTTGTTACTGGCGATGTTGCTACTGCTGCTTTTGGCTCGGATCTTGCTACTTCTGCTGCTGGTGATGTTTGCTACTCTTGATGGCGATGTGGACGATGTTCATAATGTTATAGTTGGTGTTGGGTGTTCTTGTTGAGCTGTTCTTTGTTCTAGCGATGTTGACATGGCATCTGTTGTGTTGATAGCGCTGCTGTAGCTGCAGCTGCTACTGCTGCTGCTCCCTCTGCTGCTGCTGTGCTCCTGTTGCGATCAGCGACACAGACAGCTTCCTCTGCTGCCACCACAATCGCCAGCTCTGTCACCGCTACTGCAGGTGCTGTTTCTGCATCAGCTGCCTCTACTATTGCTACTGCTGCTGTTACTGCTGCTCCTACTGCTGCTGTTACTTCTGCTGCTGCTACAGCCTGACGGAACCCCCGCTTCCCCTCTTGAGGTACAGCAGTCAGCTCGCCTCAGGTGTTCGGGGTATGGGACTTGTTGGCTCCTCTGCACACACACACACACACACACACACACACAACACACACACACACAGACTCTTACATAACCCCAATAACGAGGGCTCAAGAACCCCATAAAATAGGGCTGTTCCATAGTCTTATTATAATGCTACATGGACGTTGTTTATATTATATATAAATGGGATATACATCCTAAAGAGATGCTTATCTTTAATGGCCCATTCATCGAACATATGTGCAATTTAGTTACCATTTAGCACGTTGATTGTGTCTATGTTTTATGGGGGAGTCTACGTCATCCTTCTGATTCTCTTCGCATTTACAGGGCGATGAAATATCGTCTCTGGTTCACCGTGGCGCACTCTCTCTCTCTCTTCTCAAGGCATCACTGGTGAGTAATTCAGGGCACCAGTACAGGCTCAAACAGTTACTTCGTCTGTCGTATGTCATCCTGATATCAAGCTTAGGTAGTTTGTGTTTTTATGTCATGTGGATAATAAACATAAATACTCAGGTATACTGACGGGTACA
>JAUUDW010627739.1:0-11411 GCA_032361385.1 Panulirus guttatus
ACCGTAAACTTTCTTGCTCTTATGAAAAGTAACGCACAGTTTATGACAGGTATTAGAGGTGCACTGCTGGCTCCATTTAACTATCTCATCAAGTACACAAAACAGATGTTTTTATTAATCATTATTCTATTTACCATATTCCTTTGCTAAGTCTTGGAAAAAATTATGTAACATAGGTAAATCTGCTGTAACTGAAGAAAGAGTGTGCCAACGTTTTGCTTTTGCCTTCTTAAATTTATCTAAAGTTCTTACCACCTTTCTAAGAATATCTTATCAAATTATGAGCACAGGCAATTCTATTTCACAAAAAGGAGTAAAAAAATTTACTTCCGTTCAAAACAATGTCCTACGAAATGAGACATTAACCATGAAAAAGTAAGATAATATACTAATGCAATATCTAATCAATCTCTATGGCACCCAAACTAGATAATCTGTTTTATTAGTTAAAAAACATGGAGAATAGAAGAGGTTGGAGACTGAGAAAGAGTTCACTCACTCATACAAAAAATAATACTATTAACAAAAAGTGTAGCTTTGACATCTGTGGTAGGACATGCTGAAAATCTTACATTAGAGATGATCCTCTGGCTCTCATTTTCAGACTGGATTTTCACATGATGCTTTACGCACATGTTGAAAAATATTCTTGCTGTACAAGTTCACCATAGAGCAATAATTCAACTAAGTATTTCAAATTGTACAGAATAATATGTGATTTTCTATAAATCAAGCTATAAAGTAACCATGGTAGGGAGATTAATCAATCTTTCATATATCTGAATATTTTCATCATGATATGCATTATAAAGGGGTATATAATGTTTTTTCCACACAAAGGCTAAGTCTGATACTTATCCTGTGGGACTCCATTCATCATTAAGCTCAACCAAGATAAACATTACAAAGAGGCCCAACAGAACTTTAGCTTTTACAAGTCTTTCACATGCAATGCTTTGCCACGTGGCATGTATAGCTTATAAAGATGAAGATTTGTTTTGTGATGGTCTATAATGCGTGAAGCTTTGCCACGTGATACATTGTACAGAGTTTTGACTCTAAGCTGCCACTGACCAAGCTGCCATCCAACAGGGCCTCCCATCCGCCACCATCACCGCCATGGTCTTCTCCCTGCTATGGATGTCTTGCTGGTTGATCTTGGGGGTGTAGCTGTAAATCCAAAATGAAATTCTGTAGGTATATTAGTCAGATTACAGAAAGATATACACGCAATCCACAAACTGCAAGTGATCAGAGTGCAATATGGTACACACACATGAACATGCATTTACTATCATGATGATTGTGTTGTGCGAAAATCAGTAACAAAAGAAGGAGTAACAGAAAAGAGTATCCAGCATTAATGGTTTGTGGGTAAGAGATTCAGTGTGAGGTGATATGATATGTGGTAAAAGAGGGTGTAATACAATATCAAAATATTATACAACAAAGACAAGGGAAGTGTATGGTCAATATCTGCAGAGGAGTGTGTACTATTAAGAGGAGTACACAAGTAAGCAGCAAGAGGTCAAAAGAAAGGTATGGGAGCTGAAAATGAAGGCAAATGAGACATGGGAATGATAGTATCAACAAACTTCAAAGAATAAGATTATAAAAGATAAGACGAAGGCAAATGTGCTGTGCATGAGATGAGGTGGGATGCAGGAAAAGTCATGACAAATGGGCTAGTATAAAGAAAGGAGATAGTGGAAGTCTCATGCAAAATATAGATGGTGAAGTGCTGGTAGTGGATAAGATTGCAGATAGGCTGTTTATGATGAGTATTCCCAAGGTGAGCCATCTGAGGACTAGCACAGTGTTTGTATAGTGCCTTTATATAAATACATGGAGAACAAAAATGAAAGCTATAATCATAAATGTATAAGTCTGCTGAGGACATACGGTAAGATGTATGGGATTGGTGACTGAGACAATGGTGCTATCCATAGAGCAGGTGACTGGGAAGGAGCAATGTGGTTTCAGGAGAGGTAAAGGATATGTGGATAAGGTATTTGCTTTGAGGAATGCTTTGAAAATACTTGGAGAAAGAGAAAACCTTATATGGCATTATTGTATCTGAAGAGGGCCTAAAACACAATTGACATACTTGACCTACGAAAGGTGTCACAAGTCTAGGGTTATATAGGAAGAAGCTAAATGCAATGAAGAGTGTTAAATATGACTGCAGGGTATATGTGCAAGTACGAGGATAAGAAGTTGTGTGGTTTCCAGTATGGGTCTATGTCATGAAAGTGTGATGTTGTAATGGCTATTCAATATGACTGTGGATAAGGTGGTAAGGGAGTCCATGTGAAGGCCTTGGATCTATGAATGGATCTGCAATACGCTAGGGTGGGGGATAGGGCCCATATAACTTAAAGCAGTAGCTGTTTGTTGATGACAGTTCTGGTGGCAGATGCCTGAAGATACTATAAAAGTTGGTTACAGAGTTTAAAAGTTTTAGTAAATGAAGGAAGTGGAGAGTTAAAGTGAAATACAGTAAAGTAAGGTAATGAGGCACAGCAAATGGGTAAATCAGGACCATTTCAGTGTACCTTCAAATGGGGGGGGACTAGCAGAATTGGAGTGCTTATGTATCTAAGAGAGGATGTGGCAGGAAATGGAACTATGGGAGCTGAATTGAGTCAAAAGGGTTGAAAAGGGAACAAACATCCATTGTATTTAAGGATAAGTATGTGTTCATATGGACAAAAATGGGTATGTTTGAAGGTTTAAAAGACTTAAGAGTGTTTTATGGATGCATCTTGGGCTTTCAAAGAAAGGATAGGAAGAGCGTGGATTTGCTGATAATGGAATGAATGAAGATGACATGTACTGTGAAGTAAGTTGATCAAGTGAAAAATGACAGTGTCAGAGAGAGGTGTGGAAGTGAGTATAGGCTGACAGAGAGGGCCAACCTGGGTATTCAGCATTTAAAAGAACATCAGTTTTCCTAGAATTCCATTTGGTTACATGGAATAAAAGGGTGCTGCATATCATGCACCGAGTCATAAATAACTGATGTACCTCTCTCTTTCAGGACCAAAACTGAGAAGTGCCAAAATAGTATCAGTGTGAAGCAAAACTCATGAAAAGTGGGCACACTCTGCAAGTGCCATGGCCTTACAATAGCAGTGTATATAATATACATATGTATATATCATGGAAATTATGTTTTAAGCTGAATGCACACTGTACTTGAGCCTGCCTTGATATAAAGACAGACTATGATATTTGCCATGCAAGGCTAATCTTTACCCTATGCATTCCAACCCGTGTTGCTGCAATGGCTAGTGGAGACGAGTGTCCCACCAGTTGAGCTGCATCATTGGGGAAAGTATATATGTTATTCAAGTTACTGAATCCCATGAACAAAACGATATGACAGAATAAATAAATAATATTTTATGACAATTAAGTGACCATCAAATTAACATATGATCTAAGCATTTACCTTCACCATGAAACCATTCTAAGGATGTACTGGCCACCCTTGCTTATACTAAGGGTTACACTCCTAGTAAAGGTCAGCTTAAGTGAATACGTTTCCACAGTAAGAGGAAGGCTCCTTTTCCTGACAATGCCAATGTCACCATTTGACAAAAATTCTTTACCAAATGCTCATGCAAACAATAGTGATAATTTTACAAAAAAAATACTGCAGTAATATGTAAAACAATAGGTTTGAAAATAATAAAAATCGAACTGGATGGATGAAGGGCAGAATATGGTAGCCTCCCCATCTGACTCCTATTATCCACAGAAGGCTGATAAAGCCCCTCTTGATCCCCACCTCATCTCTTGATCCAAATCCCACATTTTGATCCACAAACCATACCCAATCTCTTTTCCCATATCCCACATCCTCTCTCTTGATACACACCCCACATCTTGATCTACATCCCACAAGAGTGCTCTTAATCCACACCCCATACCAGCTGTCTTGATCCACATCCCACATTCCCTAGTGATTCACAGCATCTCTCAAGATCTGCACCCTACACCAGCTCTCTTAATCCACATCCAAAATTCCTTTCTGATCAACATCCCACATTCCCTCTAGATCCTACACCAATTTTCTTTATCCACACCCAAAATTTCCTCTTAATCTACGTCTTACATTTCCTCTTGATCCACAACCACACTAACTGTCTTGATGCACACCTGCTTCCTTGATCTGCTTCCTACACCTTAGCTCTTAAACTATGTCCCATATCTTCTTGAATCCACATCCCACACCACCTCTCTTAACCTACTACCCAAATCTAATTTTGCTCTACATCCCAAACCACCTATCTTGATCCACACTGTAAATCCTCTCTTGTTCCCTATCCCACACTCTCTCTCTTAGTCCACACCCTATATCACCTTTCTTGATTCACATTCAACTTCCCTACCCAATCCACATCCCACACCATCTCTCTTAATCCACATCCTAAATCCTCTTTTGATTCAACCCTCACATTCTCTCTATTCATCCCCACACCTCTGTTGCCATACACATTTCATATTTGTTTCTCTTCGGTGCAACAAGAACTGTGTACAGCCATTTTCCTAGTCTTAAAGGTTTCAGTACTCACTCCTTAAGAAACTGAGAAAGTACCCATCTACCTATAAGTATATATGATGAAATTTAGCCTGACGATTGGCTAATGTGTACTGTTTCTCAATACAGCTGTATTCTGCCACCTCACACAATGTACAGCTGTCTGTCTTGAGTTCAACTTGAAATGCTTTAGGCCATTTGCATATCCTCTTTTAAACATTTTAGTGCTCCCTCCATGTATACTTCTAACCTTGTTGGGCAAAACCCTAAAGGGTTCTTCCATTTTTCTTAATTCTGATTGGTGATTTTCTGAGATTTTTCATACTGGTTGTTTTTTGCATCTGCAAGGTAGCACCAAGAAAAGACAAAGAATAAGCTTCATTCACTCTCATCCATTCTCTTGATGTCATGTGTAATGAACTGAAATCACATCCCCCTATCCTCAACCAGGCCCCACAAACCTTTTAGTGGTTTCTCCCAGGTGCTTCAAATGCCCTAATTCAGTCTAGTGATAGGACATCGCTACCTCTTTACTACATCCCTCCAATTCACTTTATCCCAAGCATACCTTTCCAGCTGAAATCTTCCATGGAATTCTATGCAAATCTTATTATCCATTTTCCCAATTTGTGAAATTTTTAATACTAAGATTTTTTTCCTTTCTCCTTTCTCTTCTTTTTTAAAGGCTATGTAGTTCAAGTTCTTCCAGTCTTTCATGATAGGTCAAGTGTTCTAATTCCCCAGTCTTACTTGTTAAGTGCTCATGGATTCTCTCCAGCTGATTACTGTTCATCAGTTCAGCTGCTAACCATAAAATAAAGGAGTTATATGTATACTTAACATTTTCATAACCAGCTTTCTATCTCCCATACTGCTGAGTCATGTGGTCACTAGTCAAACAAATGGAAGTAAACAAGCTGGAGAAAATTCAGAAACACTTCACAGGCAAAACTGATGGTCTGGAACAAATTAGCTATCATGAGATGTTGAATGAACTTAAATTTTCCAGCCTAAAAAGAAGAGAAAGATATATGCATGGCAGCTAACAGAGGGCATTAAAAATAATATTTCAAACCTGAAGACATCTCAGCATGGAAGATACAGAATCATCAGGTCTGAAATAAGACCTGGGAATATACTGAAAAGATATCAGACAAAAGTATATGTCAGTCCATCAAAAATGCTGGAGCAACAACAGAAAAACGTTAAAGAAAACTAGATACCAGGATTGAGTTGAGGTCAATCCATGATCAACCTTGGACAGACTACTACAGTATGTAAAGTATATGGTGATGGAGTGAAACAGTATTATTCAATAAACAAGATCTGTAGTGACTGCTATTTGTTAGCCGTACCATTCTGGCAAAATCTTGTCATAAGTTTTTGTAAGTAGGTAGTGAAAATTCTAAGCACAACTCACTACCACACTCGATGGTAAATTTTTCAATTTGGTTTTCAAATTCTAGCTTTTTATATATGAGAGTGACTGAAAGGTTTCTTTACACTGAAAGTCAATTGCTAACAGTTGACAAATGATCTCTAACAGTGATCAGCAATACTTCAACATGTGAGAAACTTCCTTGTACAGTAATGCTTTGTCCACAATAAGTAACAAAAACTAGTTCCTTCAACTTAATTTTGAGCTTAGAAAAACTGCAGGAGGAAAATATGCAAGTAATTATATAAAACACATGTACTCTATACACCACTAATCGGCAATAGCTATAAAATAGTCATTAGTGGCTCAGAACATACAAGGTGAATATATATGCCAAATAAAGGCATTACTCACCTCTTTGTGGACTGCTGGAATGTGATGCACTCCTAGCAATGCAGCTCATACTTCGTGTCACATTGGTTACATGACCTGAAGTCCGAGAGCCTTGTCGGGATCCTGTTCGACTAGGTAGCTGAGAAGCACTGCTGCAACGAGGATGTGATGGACATCGATTACTAGGTTGAAGACCATGTCTACCATCTTGTGGAGACTTAACACGTGATGCTGGCTTATGATAATGAGGCGGTGCACTGTGGTCTCCATGCGAAGCTGACCTTTCCAACTGAACTGGCAGCCTACTGACTCTGGGTGAGAGCCTGTGACTAGAATGAATGCCAGATGTACTCGTATGTGACGGTGATGCATGATGAATGACTGATGGCTGAACCAGACGAGAAGTTCTGCCTTTGTGAGAGACAGCACGAGATTTAGTGTCCTGTTGTACTCTTGATCCAGTTGGAGATGGTCTTTTTTCTGTCTTTGTTGCCACAGCTGGTCGTGGTCGATCTTCAATATTTCTGTCAAAATGAAAAATGGAGTAAAAGCCTGATCATTTAGTCTAGTTTCATAATGTTATCTTTAATCTATATGATACTGATGAAATGCACTTGGGAACAGGTGTCAGGGATATATATACAGCAGATAGATAGACAGCCTTAAGGACATTCTTGATAAAAATCTAGCATCTTTGCAATACACTCACCCTCACATCACATCTGTACTATAGTCTTTTCCTACATTTCATCCACATTTATTACATAATCTATCATAGGCCCTCCTCCTTGCCAGATATCAACTTTTAAACCCTCCTTCTCTTGTTTCTTCTTTCCTTACCCTTCTTAGCTCTCATAAACTTTAAATCAATAGAAAGTGTAACTTAATCTACTGTTTCATCCATCCTTCATACCAATAAAACTATATGCTCTTTTTTAACATCTCCATCAATATCCTACAGCTTTCTGTCAAGTCTGACAGAATAAAAATAAATGACAACCATTCTTCAAGTGATAATAATATTGCAATCAATCACAGGTACTTCAAACAACCTCCTCAAAGTACCATAATCTAAATTAGCCTCTGATAATTTCATCTATGTGACACTCCTCTCACATACATTGATCTCACCCTCCTTCAGCTGTCTAACTTTAAAAAAGCAACAGTTCTCTTACCTACTATACTTACCTAAGTATCAGCCACCCTCTATCCTAAGCTGTTGGGAGAGTTTTTGACATATTTCATGCAAAAAAAATCTTGGATTTCTATTCTAAGCTTCAACTCTGAGACAGCACATCAAAATCACCTTCACATTCAAATTTGTTCTTACATACTTCTTTCCCTTAAATATGGCAAATATCAATAACTCCCATTCATTTCTTTAGGAATGTTGGCAAAAAATGTAACAGAAAATGTACTAAAACCACTGAAAAGTATTAAAGATACATTAAGAAATCTATTGTCATGAAAAAACAACAATGATCAGCATGACATAGTCATGATCTTTGTGGTAGTGACTAAGATGACGTGGTAATGGTGGAGGTTACCAGTAGGAGTCAATTTCAAGTGCTGTAACTATAGTTCTCAGCGCTTAGCAATAGTGCTTAGTCTTCTCGGTGTAAATTTCTAAACTCTTTGATATGTAAATGAAAACTTTAGTGCCAATCATTAACACCTGAAATTTAAGTCTGTCAATCTAGGTGTTACAATTTGTAATCTCCTGGTTTTGGGGTGGCACATATATCAAAACAGAATAAAACACTTTCATTGCTCTGTCTTATGTTAATTACTTTCTGAATCACTTTTAATTACTTTTGGATTCACTTTTGAGCAATGCATATGTATATGTTCAACTGTTCACTAACCAAACTTTCACTTTCATATTAAGGTCAATAAGAATTGTCTTTTTAACAGTTTCCTTTAACACCTATTAAACACTTCCTCAGCATGTTCACAAAATAAGCACTCTTAGCTCCTGTCCATCTTTATGTGATTCTTTTTATTGGTCTGTTTATAAGCAGCTACGTATTCTCACTAGTTTCTGCTGTACTAGAAGGGACCTCTACATTCATGAAGGCCCATTTCTTGAACTTTGTTGTTATTCAACTTTTTACATATTTTTATGCTGCCAGTATTCTCAGTTTCATTGCTTGGCTTATTCTGTCCACGACATTGACACTTTTCAGACATCTTCTCAACAAAATGTCTTGCTCTGTTTCTTGTCAAGTTTACAGATATTTCTATTAGCTACAGAGATCTTCACAGAAAGAAAGACACACATCACAACTTTTTTATCCCCAAAAGGTCTATGCAGCTTCTTCACACCCAGTTAAAACAGTCAGTGAATCTGATAATTTTGTAGGTGATGAAGAACACCCAAGTGCCCTTCTCTTCTTAGTTAATCCTAACCCCATCCACTATAATTTCAAGCTCTCATCACCAAATTTTCATCAAGTCATATCATATTGGGGAAGTTCTGTCTTTTTAGGCAGATTAATACAGTTACTGAACATTTTTTTTGTGTGTGTGGGTGTGTATTTATTTGGCCTTCATTCCTCCTCCATTTAATTATGGTAACTATGTGAGGAATTGTTGTGGTGACTGATAGGGTGGAGATAGTGGTGAGATGGTGGTGGTGGTGGTGGTAGAGATGACTGTGATTAGGTGGTTGTGGTAGAGGCCACTGTTAGAACTTTCATGATACTGTTTTCTACTGCAAGTAGCATCCCTCATATTTGCAATTTTTGAGGAAAAAAAAATACAAGGCTTATAATCTAATAAATACAGCATATATACTGTAAATCTATATCTAATTAATATTTCCTACAAGCTAAGTGTCCAATACAGACAACCCTTTCCCTCCATACAGTAGAACTGTTGCCCCATTTTAAGAAAAATTATATAACATAGACATCAAGGTGACTGGCTGTGGTTTTGTGCTGAAATTCTCAATATGGTATGTTAATGCTTGAACTTTTGACAATTTGTCACTTTGAAGGTTGTCATCATACTGCAGCAGAAAACAGTCTGAGAATATCAAATAACTCTTAACTGCAGTATACTGACTACAGTGCCTCACTTGCATCTATACCATACAATGATTACCACTGCTAGCACAATTAAATATTGGATCCAAGAGGTGTAAAGGCAAATATGTAGGGGTATCATGCTTTGTTGGCTATTTGATGACTCAGCTTCCAGACCTAGATATCAGCTGATATATTGTAGTGCTGTTCATAAACATGTACTCAGAACCACTCACTCTACTTTCTAAAAGCTCAAATCACCTGATGCCTTCTTGCCTGGGGGAATACCAACACATTCTCAAAAATGATGTAATTAAACTAGTTGCTGGTGCTTCTTGCCTATTCTTATTTCTGGATGAGCTGGTGTGTGTTGGTGAAGACCGAAAGGTGCTTGACTTTTGTCGTTCTTGCTCCATTTGCCACAGTTGTCGATCTCTACGAATGAAGGCCATCTGTTCTTGAACAGTAAGGACAACAAACACCCGACGAATTCTCTCTCGAGCAAGACCCTCCTGAGGATAATTATGCTAATCTTAGCACATAATTCAGAATAAACTTTACCTTCATATACAGAGAATTTCACAAAAACAGAATATCCACATATTGTATACCAGGAATCAACATTTATAAAGACAGGACAAGGGTAACATAACAGTAATCCTAAATCACCAACAGTACACCTAAATTATGAGGATGAAACTATTTTCTACACTCACCAAAAAAAAAAAGCCTTGTGGTTAACCTCTGACCATAATTTTCATTTACACGTCAGAGCTTTGGAACTCTACCTTCTCATGTCTTTCCCAATAACTATGATCTGACACATTTCAAAAGACAGATCTTTCACTTTCTCAAAAATTCTTAAATACTTACCCATCTTTTCATTTTCAGTCTCTTAATTCTATTTATATTTCAATTAAGGCCCAGCCTTGATATGGACTTTTGTCCATGACTGGAGCCTTCAACATGAAAAAGATAGTGTTTTGGGAGCAGCTGAGTGTGGCAGCAGTTTTTTGTACGCGACTTGATATTGTTTGTAGGTGATTTAATTGCAAATGTGATAGTTGTTGGTATTATTGTTGTGCATGGGGTATGAAGTGTTATGAATTTAAATGGTGGAGATCTTGTGGAGGCGTGTGCTTAGAAAAGAGTGGTGGTTGGGAATATCTGGTTTAAAAAAAGAGATGCACACAAGTATACGTATGTGTGTAGGAGTTTACATGAATTTACATGAGAAAGACACACAACATAAGGCCTGATTGGCCCACGACTGGGTTGTCTGAAAAAAAAAATAGAAATGATATAAGTCTAACTTGACAAGAAAAATGTAATTCCGCTTAGCACTGTGATAAACTGTTACCGACTCCCCGCAGTTGCACATTAGTCTTCTACTGTTCCCGTTACCGCTGTCGTTTATACAGTCTATTTCTGGTGTTTTTGTCAGAGTATATCTGAATTTAGAAAGTATTTGTCTAATCGACTTTTGAAGGTACATATAGTCTTAACATTCACTACGTCTGACGGTAACTTATTCTAGTGGTCAACACACCTATAGGGAAAAAGGCTGTTTTCCCAAGCCCGTACCACATCTTTTAGCTTTGGGTTTTATTCCATTTGTCTTAGTAAACGTATTTCGAAAGGATGTTCGTGATTTACGTCATCGAACTTGTTCAGAATTTTGAACGCTTGAATTAAGTCGCCGCGAAGTCTACGTTTTTTAAGGGAGAAGAGATCCAAACACTTTAGCCTCTCTTCGTGTGCAAGATTTCTAAAGGATGGGTTCAATTTTGTTGCTCATGTTTATACTTGCTCTAATTTTTCCTCGTGTCTTTTCTTATAGTTTGGGGACCAGAACTGGACTGCATATTCCAGGTGTGGTCTTACCAGAGAATTATAAAGTGTGAGAATTGTTTCTGGTGTCTTGTAATCTATGTTCCTGGCTATGAAACTTAATATTTGGTTGCCTTTTTACTTTCTGCTTGACACTGTTTAGTGTACTTCAGATTGTTGCTAATGACAACTCCAAGGTCCTTTTCTTCATTTACTTTAGTTAGAGAGTTTCCGAATA